>JAQGBJ010002439.1:0-16504 GCA_034698345.1 Sphaeridia pumilis
CTTGTGACCTTTGGAATAAAACTACTACGTGCGACTAGAAAATTAAAATGTCAACTGATACGAGTCTCTAAAAGTAACATTCAATAGAATACATATATAGTAACAATGCGCTTGTATCACAAATGAGTAAGGCTGCAGTCTATATCATGAGTGTTCTGAAGGTGCAAATTTCTCCTCCAGTTACAATAAAACAGTCTTGTTATAAGAATTATTGCGTCAACTTAACTCTGCTCATAATCAACTTGTGAAATATGAGGCTGACTAATATTGTAGACTTGAGTCCAGGGTTAAGAATAAGAAGCAGTGTTACAAATGCAGCTGGTGGCTATAATATTTCATGATTGAGGGATTCAAACAGCACTGTCGCTTCAAACAGCCGCTATTTTAAAAGGTATTTGCATACAACTTTTGTTTTTAGATAGGACTACAATTTTTTCGTGATCTAGTATTCGGTGCTTAATTCATCGGTTTGAATTTGAGAGTGCCTCATTTCCTCAAACAACACCTTGGCGTAATTGATCTGCTGTACTACTCTACTAGCTATTAATTCGCTATCACAGGTGACTTGGGGGCTGTATTGCTCTCGATGTCCGTGGCCGCCGACGAGACGAATGAGTTCGATGCATACTTGTTGGTTCCGTATGATGACTACTCGGCTTTCAACAAGTTCACTAGAATGAAAACGGTGATTCAATTAGTTTGGAAATGCTAAATTATAGGATTTTTACTGTTGGATATGTACTGCATACCCGAGATGAATTTTAAGCATGATTTGGTTCGGTTTGGACGGTTTGTAAATGTAGATGTTCTGAGACGAAAGTAGAATTTTCAAGTCTCTCCCAGGTCCGCTCATTAGAGCCTCGTGAGCAATGTAGAGTTCGTCGTAATCTCTGGTGTTGATTTCGAATAGTAGTTCTTGGCCTCGAGAAGCCATTTCGGAGTATAGGGGCAGCAGACCGCCATTTCCGGATGCAACTCTTCTCGGGCGACAACGTTCAGGAGATATTCTGAAGGATGATTTACTAGAATCCTTGATAGCGTTAGCTGTTCCGGCTGCGAGATCAAGAATACCCTTTGCTGGCTTAACGACTGTGCCGACAAGTCCTTTACCCACTCCAGCAACAAAACCCTAGAAATCATTCGATCAAGATTGTTTATAGTTGGCAGAAGTTGTACTCACGTCGGTTAATTTGAACTTACAGTGAATCCATCTGAAAGAGCGCCTTCTATGGGATTGGTTATTAATGAAGTTAGACCTCCGGTAACACCATGGAAGAACCCATAGGCTCCTGCTTTCAAGTGACCAGTTGATGTACCTGCCAAACCTTCTCTATATCTTCGCCGTTCATCTTCATGGCGGGAATCGAATGTCGGTAGGTGATCTCCCAAAGTACCCGTTACTTTGGCTGCTGAATTCGATATTCCGTGAGTTACATTTTTAACCAAAGATCCCACCTGTAATATCAAGTTTTAATATTACTAATACACAGAAACTACAGATATCTTTACTGATGAATCAGTAACTTTTTGTTAATTATTAATTACCGATCCTTCGTAAATGAGACCCGAAAATCCGACAGTAACATCATTCACGAACCCTAGAGGATTGCCTAAGAAGTCTGTAGACCCTAGAATTATGGCAGCACGGGAAACCAGTTCGTCTCGGTAATGTTTCACCAACGATGCGATCAAGAATTGGAATGTTTCGAATGGGTGCTGCTTGACGAAAGGGTCGAGTTCCACATGAGCGTCTTCAAACTGGATCAACCGCAACCCCAGTCGACGTTTCACCAGCGCCAAGTCGTTAGGTAGTTTAGTTGATGTAACAACACTGAGGCGTACCTGAAAAATTGAAGACGATTAAGTGAAAGTTGATTTCTTGGGGGTTTGTTTAGAAACAAAAAAATATTTACATGATTCAAGTCAATGGAGAGCTGGCCAAAGTAAAAACGTTTAGCTGTAAGCGAAGTTGCATTAGTGAGTGCTCGTTGAACCTCGAAATCTGACTCTTGTAGTGTGTCATCTTCCTTTATTTTGTTACTCAGCCCAACCCAGTTGCAAAGTTTGAGCAAAAGCTTTTCTTCTATCGTAAGATTTAAAGGCTTGATACCAAGCTCCCACGTCTTGAAGATGTGAGCATTCAAGTTTGACTTCAGTCGGACCCAAGAAAGTTGCAACGCAGGTGTGCCAGTTAGACTGTAAGAATCTAATTCTCGTGGTGATGCAAGGACGAAAATAGGGACAGGTACTTCGGCTTCTGCCAGTTGGTTGTCAATTTGGAAATTTTCCACCATTATATCCATATACTCGCATTCTTTAGAATCGCTGTACTTCAGGTTGAATCTGAGGGAGCAAAATGAAGCATACATCAGCGTTTGAAAGTAATAGAAGTAGTATTTCGGGAATCAGCGACTTACGAAGTCAATTTTGCGTAAATGAGTTCCTCCCGTGGCTTGCAGTTGATGATGCTGATCCCCACAGCCTTGAGGTTCACCGACGCAACGATTCGAGGTATAGTATTGTAAGGATCTTCCTCAATTTCATATTGAAGCTTCTTGCATCTTGGCGGCTTCTCCACGTCAATTATTCGTAATACTCTAGTTGGCCCATCCGTGTCTACCTTCAGCGCCAGCCGTCCGGATCCAGGTCGTAGCTTCTGCTTTACTACAGCCTGCTCAGCAGCGATTCCGCTCTCCGTTCTTGAGTAGCAGATTGGTTGATCTGGTCCTAAAACAACTTCGCTCCCTGTACACAAGGAAACGTTTAGTTTTCAGCTGCCCGACACTCAATTAATCTTGAGATAAGGTTACTTACATTTGCACCATGTAGACCCCTCCGATGGATTGCCTGGTGTGGGTGTCTGTACTCGGAAACCATCTTTTGCTTGAACGTAAAGGCTTTCCAATTTTTCTAGCTTCAGTCTACCATCTTCAGTAAAAATCCAGTGCTGTGTACAGGCTCTTCGTGCATCAGGTTTACGGAGCATCAACGGAGTGAACTGATTCGGTTGAGGGCCAGAGCCTGCTATGTCCAAAACCAAGATAGAGCCAACGGGCGGTGGCTTCCGAGGTTCTCTAGGCGGACTTGATCCCTCGTGCTCTATCAAACCATCCGCGTTGACTCTCCATAACTGTGATCTATAATTAAACAGAAATGAAGTGAGCCACACAAAAAATTCAATATTCACGTTATGTAGTTGAAGAATGATGCCGTACCTCTTGCCTGGTTCTTTTGGCGTCAGAACGACTTTCGTTCCGATTACATCGAATACTAAGTTTAGCGCTTCCACGCCAGCCGCAGCCCGCATTTCATCTCCCGGGAAAGTTGCAGAAAATGCGATATAGAAGAAATTCTCGTAAGTCAAATGGCTGATTAGTCCTAGGTTATTCATGGAAATGACAGTTGAAGTGCCTCCCGGAGCAGAGACAGTCAGGTTTGGCGCTAAGGTTGGCTCATCCCATGCAAACGGAGTGCTGGATTCCGCTTTAGCTGAGAACTTGGTTTTCTCGTCAGCCACAGATGCCTGAAATACATATCATCCCTGGATTTTTGAACAGAATTTACGCAGCTCACATGTTTTATGGACTAACCTGGTGGAATAATACAGGCACGAATGATAAATTATCGATTCTGAATGGTGGTGGCAATTTGTCCGTGTCGCCTAGTACAACGAAGTATGTTGGGCCTTGCAGAACGATTTCTACTCGCAAAAAATGGTTGGCTCCTTCTCGGTCTCTGCAAAGATAAACATCAATGATAAACTGGTAAACAAATCAAAAATACGAGCTTCTGGACTCACCTCACTGGAATGTGAAAGGAATCTACATTCTCAACCGGGAACCCTCCAGACCATGGACAACCAGCTGGTTCAGACAGTCTCACGCATAAAAATTGTTCTTTGTCAAGCTTCGGCCAGTGGAAAGGCAAGTTACATCCGTTAGTGAGGGAAAGGTGTGTTGATTCTGCACCAGGATCAGCGAAACTTGTGGCGAAGCACTTTTGAGAAACATCTACCTTCCACCTTGATCGGTTGTCAATGATGAATCTTGGGGAAAGGGTCACCAACCGAGTTTCTCGGTATCTTCCACGACCCTGCTTGACTTCGATGCCGACAAGATAAGTTATTTCAGTTCGAGAATTGGGAACAAATACATGCAGTTTCCGAACTTGTAGTCCGTTCTGAAGATAGAAAGACCGACACCAACCAGGCTTGTTGCTATTTCCGTCACCATGTAGTCTTGCACCAACTCTTAATGTTAGGGCAGTAGCACGATCTTGTTCATGAAAACTGAACAACAACGGCTGAACAAGCCGAGCAACCTCGTGCTCATGAAACTGTCCAGCAGCATCCTCATCAGTTGAATCTTGTTTGCAAACAATCGGAATGCCGGTTTTGTTGATGACCCAGAAAGGGCAGCTGATGTAGACAATCAAGTTGCTGCCTTCTGCCTTGACAACTCTTGTGTTGAGAATTAAAGGTCTTTTCTGCGAGTCAGTAAATCTCAGTTTAGACGATATTCCAGCAGAGCTCGTGTTGAAAATAATTGAATTTCCATTTTCGAAATTTTCTATTCTGAAGTGTACTTCCACATTTTCACCCGTGTTGATCTGTAACAAATGCAAACAACGATTCAAGAACAGTTAGATAAGAAAAAATTAAAGATGGAAACTGAGTGTTACATGAGTGAATTTTGACTCCTTTCCTCCAGAAATGACACCATGGACGTTTCCACTAAATGACTTCCCACGAATTTCGTACTGAATTTCTACTGGAAGCAAGTTCACTACGGCTAATGGACTAACAAGGGTGATCAGATTAACTTTTTTTGACATTTGCAGGTACTGAGTTACGGGACTGTTAGCACGTTCAACTTGATACAGATCGTCTTCATCGGCAGGGAATTCGTCCTTTTGAACGGCAACACAAAATCTGTACGGTTGGACAGTTGGGTCCATTTTTGGTTCACAGCATTTCATCCGATCTTCATGACTAACAAGTAAATGGGAGGAACAGTAGCTGTAGAGAGATCGAACTCCATCAATAGATTCGTTGGCTGTGCGATTGACGACTGGCCTGACCCAAAGCTGAGCCCACACCGAGTGCAAAGGTATGGGGTACGTGTCGCCAGATTTAACTCGGGCAACGAATGAACCTCCTGTCTGTTCCTTGGCAACTGTGAACCAAAGATTAAAATGAAATCCTGCTAAAACATGCGCTAGATATTCGCTGAACTTACATGAAGGGTAAACAATGGTATTTTCCAACTTCAGCTCGATGTCATCATCCAGATTGTTTTTTAACATTAATGCGGAACGAACGCGAATTAGCTTTTGTGCAGATCCCATGAGCGTCACTTCGAAGACTAATCTAGTCGGTGGCAGGTTTTCAACATTCTAGATGGAAAGCATACATATTAGAATGCATAATGTGTATTCAGAAGTACTGAAATTAACCTAGAGTTGGAGAACGTACCCCGAATCTAGGATGAATAGATCGTGGTTTAGCAACTCTGAAATAATTTCCAGTCTTGTCTACCGACACCGGAATAACTTCTTGCCATCCATCAACTTGCACGACCAGTTGGTGGTTCTTCAAAGCATGCGTGTTCCGATGACGCAACTTTCCTCTGCCTTCAAAGTTGAACGCGTGCGAAGCTCCATTAGCCACCTGAATCCAACCAGTCTTGTCTTCTTGTTCAGGTTTTCCAGCGTTCCAGTCGGGAGCTCCAAAGCTGAGACTTCGCTGTTGCCGTAAAAGGTCTTCGTTGTTCGGGACGGTAGTGGTGAAACATAGTTTCGTGCCGGTTTCATTCTTCAATACATATGGTACAAACGGATTGCGTCTCCGGTCAACCTTATGATGCTCGTAGTCCTCGGACCAGTTCATGGATACTGTTTGATAGAGTGACAGCATGGTGTACGAGATGTTCAAATTCATTATCTTCCTTGAATTGACCACTAAATCGAGTTCTGGCGCTTTTGAGGGGAACTCACTTCCTGGATTGTATTCGCCTGCTCGGAAAAAAACATGCTTATAAACTGCTCTGGGCAGTAGCGAAGACTAAAAATATGGAGACTTTCCAAATGTTGCTTACCAAGTGCTCCAACGGAATTCTTCTTCCAACTGATTGAACACTTCCAAGGTTCTAGCAAGGGCTCCCACCCGGATAAAATACGATTATAGAAGTCGACAGATATACTGCAATCCACTTTGCCCGCCCTTGTCAAGTAGTTTTGCAACAACTCCACTTGACTTAAGGTTAGCTCAACAAGAGGGACATCCGCATCTCTGCAGTCATCAATTACACATAAAGATAACGTGGTGAAACGCAGCTCGATTTCACTCAATCCTGCATCTTCAGAAGGCTGAGATCCTCGACGAGCTCTAGCAACAGAATGAGCATTATCCACTTCCTCCGATGTTGCCCGTGAGACATTCTTCGATTCGGTTGTCAGGTAGATAGCGGCAGCATCAACTTGGCCATCGCACATTCGTAAAGCTTCCAACGATTGTTGTCTCGAAAATCCCATATACTCCAGTTTTCTTACTGATGCTTCGGCATAATGCAATACCTGAAATCAGAAAATACTTCTAGATCGAATTTTTCTCACATTACTTATTCCAGTATTCAATAAGTACCTGAACATCTTGGACCTCGGAAACCGGTTCTGCATCTGCAGGTGCATGTGAAAAATGTCTTTTCGCCTGTCGTGAAAAGCTATTAACAAACTTGACAAACATTCTCATGTCGTGATACGATAGCCTCAAGTACAGTTGGCTGCTCTGAACTTTGAGAACTCTTTCGGTACTTGCTGGAGTGAGAGCAGCATCCAAGAGCCCCTGTGGCTCTGGTCGAGATTTTCGGACGACTTCCAGGTTTAGAATAGTTGGGTCAAGGATCGACAAAGCGGTTTCCACCTCAAGTCCCAAAATACACGAGAAAAGTTCGCATTGTAATAGTGTGCAAGTAATTGGCCTTTCTAGATGTGGTTTATAGTTCAATACAGCCGTGCCCTACAAATCAAATCTCCATATTAGCCATTAACGTCTTTAAATGAAGGATACGCATTAAGAGTTCGAATTCGACTACCTTCAGGATGATTGCATTTGTGTCCCACACTGCTGGGTCTTCCACCAACACAAGCTCACAGTTTGAAACATTCAGTTTTAATTCGAAAGCTGAAGAAGGGACGTCTAGAACAGGGGCACGCTTTGTAACAATACCGGCAGAGACAGAAACGGGAACGCTGGATCTGGATATTTTTCTTGTCATGGGAGACGTGACTTGCAGCGTCGGAATCATGTGACTAGCGTCAAGTAATGGATCGGGTACAGGTCCACGTTGACCAAGGAAAGCTTGTAGCTCCATCCACCAGTCAATGATTAGCATTAACCGTACATTGTTGAGAATTATTGTGACAACCGATCCTTTCGAGGTCATTCGTGAGTGAATCTCAGCTTGGAGAGTTGTATTCGATTGCTGTGAAGCATTGCCAGACGTAGATGGCGTTGGAATGTTCATGACGTCACTTTGCTGCAGGATGTTGGTAAACACGTTCAAGTCTTCCTTTTGGTACTGGTTGTTTTCATTCTTGAAGCGCGTATCGCAAATCAATATTTCTTGCGAAGCTAGATCAACGTCTTTTGTCCCATCTGAATTGCTGTAAAAGCTGAACTTGGACTTGATGAAATCTATTCTGCTCAAGGAATTGCCGAAGTCGTTGATTACTTCCATGGTTACGTTAACAAGGTTAATTTCAATTGCTAGATCCTTTCGAACGTTAATAGAGAACATGCTTCCCAAAGGTGATCGTGGTTCAGGACGTTTGCGAGTGACTTCCGATGCCTGGGGAAGAACGTACGATTCAATGTCATCCAACTTTTCCCCAAGGTTGTATTCCAACATGCCTCGGATGAGCTATAGAAAACAGGAACAATTTATTCGCTACCTACATGTTCTAACATAAGCAATGCTGAAGTTTTTATTACCTTATACTTGTCAGGGTCCACGATACAACAAACAGTCGTCAACGTTCCTTCTATCCCCATTTTAGCTTGAGAAGGATCCGTGCTTTTCAATAATCGGCGCAGCTTCAATTTCAGAGCACACTTTTCTCTCAGTAATGATGAACTGTTGCAAGACTTCACAATAGAATGCTTTCGATCCAGTACCCATAGCTTCAAAATATCCTTCGATACATTCTCCGTTGACAGCTGATTCATTCCAGCTGCGTTGTACTGTAGCTCGGTTCCAAACAAATCCATTTCTATGAGATCCACCGAAATAATGTCCACCAAAGATCTATTCGGTTCCAAAATTATGCGGTTTTTGACAGACAAATGACCCAGGTCTGCAACTAGTAATTTCCGAGTAGTGGAGCTGTACGGAAACAAGAGCACAGGGGCTCCTGCCTGGATGTCCAAAGAAACTTTAACGTTTTCCTGATCCTGATCAGGATCGATTTCGACTTGAACTCCTGAAACCTGGTCTCCTGATGATACAGATCCGAACAAAGTCGTCAAGGCGCCCGAAAAATCTGTATAAAATCTGTGCGTGTGAACGCAAACCACCGAGGACATCTGTAGTCTGAACTTCGCATCTGAACCTGTGGTAGAAAGAATACAACAAACATGTCGGTATACGTAAACTAGAGTCAGTCTGTGAAAACATTGCGTGTGTGTTGTACCTGTTTTACTGTAGTCAAAGTCCAAGGCTTGATCTCCTTGGAATGTGAATTTCGTGGAATACTTTCCAACTTGAGGGCTAATATCACGAATACGCAACGACCCAAGTCGTCCATCGACTCCAAAGAACTCGTCACCACGCCCAGCAATATTACACGTGACATTATTGATGTCTCCTCTAGCAAGGTAGCCTCTACTTGTAGCGAACTTGATACCCAGAGCTTGAACCGAAATAGATGTCTCAGTATTTTTAGGGTCTGGCATTTCTCTAGCCACAGAAGTACTTCTACTGAAATGGGCTTTGGAATGCTTCGCAGGACTCGGATGTTCCTTGAAGGTGGATTGGTAATGTTCTGCGGAGTTTCGATTCACTTCAGCGAAAAACTTTCTCAAACAGAGGAATGATTCAGGGTACAAAATCGTTTCAAGTGCGTTGAAATCAACGTTCACAAAACGATGTGTGCCCTTGTACTTTGAGAAGAATTGGGGCGATTTTGAATCAATGAATCGCATGGTGATCTGAACCAAATTATTGCTGGAGAATGTTCCATCGTTGATGATACCCTGGGCACGAGGAGAAGGTGGTGGAGTTGCTGGGTAGAACAAATTGTTGAAGGCGTGAGTGCCGTTGTTTTCAAGTTGTATGGACACACTTTTTCTTCTTCGACTAGCACTCACGCTTTTGACGTTTATTCCTCGCAAGAATCGACTAGCAAAAATGTCGCGGGCGTCTAATTGTGTTGGTAAAGATGAAGACTCTGGCCTCACGCCAGGGCTAGGTGGGAACCACGAACTAGACTCAGGTGCTTTAGTTGCTGTACCTTCAATTGTTATCGGCAAAGATTTCTGGATGTCAGGGCACGATGAAGACACATACCGACTCTGGTTACTTAAGGAGTTTTCAACGATGGTCATTGTGGTTTTCTCACTTTCTTCCGGGATTCTGGTGTTCCAGACATCGAGTTCACTTGGTGCCAGAGTACTTGATAAGGCTAGAAATCGGACATCAGAATCTATTGCCTCTTGAGTATCTTCTAAGGTCAAACTTTTGAGGCTAAGCAAAAGTTCCATCACATACGTCGTCTTCTTGCAATGTAACCCTAGGTCAGAACAACTAAGGCGGAGAGGCGCTTCATGATGATCTGGATTGGTTGAAGAACGTCCAGGTAAAACTAGATCGACAATTAGCTCAGGTACTTCAAATGATACGTTTATGGGCATTCCATCGTCACCAGATCGTGTGGGACTTGGCAACGGCAATGGTGGATGAATATTCCGTGTGTAAGCATTGTGAACGACTGAAAATGTGTCAGCTTTCCATTTCGATCTAGCATCGCTGCTGGGTTCAGGTACAATCAACTCATCGAATACGGCATCTTCATCAGCAACTGCAATGTTGCCGAGGGATTCCAAGAGCTGCGAGTATTGGCAAGGAGTTAAGGACACTTTCAGAGGGTTGACCACTCTGCCGTTGAACGTCAAGTGTGACTTCTTCTCATCATTTCCTGGATCAGGGATGAAGCTAATGAATTCGTCATAATCCGAATCTATCGATGTTATATCGTTTGCATATTCGACATTGAGTTGAACGACCGTGTTGTGAAGAATGGCAGAGGAGGCAGAAACATCACAATGGTAAAGTTCTTTGGCTCTCATAACTGAAGTCGTACTGCAAGCTGGGAAAGTTCTGCACAAAAAACATTATTACAATCAAGCTATTATTCGAATAGTTATTGTAATTCCGATGCCACTTACAACTTCAGATTCTCCAGCATGTTCCATTTTGGGGTTAAGTCCAGCGTGTGAAGGCTAATATCGCAAATCAGCACCTTGTAGGATAATATTCCACGCGCATTGGCTACATCTGGTGTAGAGCACCGCTGAGGCATAAATTCAGCTTCCCCTTTTGCATCAAACCGATCTTCGTTGTGATTGCCACAAACGGTGATTTTTCCCAGATTGGCAACGAACACTTCCGGACTTTTTCTGTTTCTCGGTAACACAACCACAGGAGATTCCAATACAATGTCAAGTTCAACCGCCAGTTTGCGCATATTACGATCTATTTCCGTATTCGCTTCCTCAGCTGTTTCGTCCTCGGTGATATTCAATTGATCAAGTGAGCCAGAAAGGCTACCCGACGGAGACCGGAACGGCAAATTGGCGAATGAAGAATCAGGCTGAACTAACCCAAGGGCTATCTGAGCAGCGGCGGAGCGTAGTTTAGTTGCCAAAGGAACCTACAAATTTCAAACAACTGTGACTAAGATTCTCGTAGAACATTTATGCGAAGAACACAATTACACAATACTTACTCTGAATTCTCCGATGCACTTCTGCATATCTAGGATGAAGATTGGTGAGTGCGTGTAAATAACGGAGGCCATTTTCATCTGTAATTTTGGGTTTAAGACTTCTGTATCCAGCTGCATGGTGTATTCGAAGCTGAGAGCAGCATCACTATCTTCCATTCCGTACTCATCAGCAAAATTCGCAGATTCATGAGCCACGACTCTATATGACTCTTCCACTAAAGGATCTTGTCCAACGCTTAATACCCTTTGATGCTTCGCCCCTTCCCGCGTCAAGTTTAAGACCTGTAGTCCACCCAATGAGCCTTCCACCACAACTTTGGATTCCTCTACAAAACGGAGCATATCAAAATCGTTAGTATTGAGACTGGCGTCAACGAACACTGAGAACTACAGTGAAAACTCACCTTTGGAGTAATTCACTCGAGCATTAGTAGCCGTAGCAGTTGCAATCTTCCTCGCGCACTGATTTCCATCTTTTCCAATTACTGTTCTGAGAAGAAGAACGTTGAGCCGATAGAATTCGAACGAAGTTTGCAGCCTCATCCCACCACTGGGCGACACAATTGCGGTATTTGACGATGCTTTGGATTGCTTTTCTTTCACCGCAACTCCAGAATCTTTAGGAAAGGCTTTCTGCAGAAACTGATTGATCTCTAATAGAGTTTCTTGGTTGGCTGGATCATAACAGCAAAAATGTAAGTTATTTTTCCTTTTGCACCTTATCGAGGGTAGGAAACGTTGCTTACCAATAACGTCCAAGTTGTTGCACTGAATGTTCAGGATGGCAACATCGTTGTGGACAATGACCAAATCAGCCGTGATCAAAGCTTCAGATTCAAGACCTCTATCCTCAAGGATAGGCTCTGAGTGAACCTTCCGTAGCCGTGAAGACTGTAAAGTATTAACAAGCACCTGATGAAACTGAGAAGGCGGTGGATGCCGATCTCCATAACCGGTCGCAAAAGGTGCGGGTGAAACGCAAGCTGGTGATTGAGGGGACATGGGAGATGTTGGTTCGCTATCCATTAAGCTTCCACTTACGGTATCCATACTGCGAAATAAATAACCGATGAACTTCAAATTCATTCAAATTCGAGTTCAGTTTCGAGGAATTACAGAATCAGAGTTCACTTACCAAACATGCTTATGCGAGGCTAGCAAAAGTTCGAAATCATGTCCATAGGTTTGAATGCCGTCAGCTAGTAGTACACTTTGAATCACAAAGCTGACATTAGTGTCTATCGGTCTGAGTACCAGAGTAGTTTTTGCACCGCTGATTTGCAGCTCAGCGATACTTCTTCCAAGATGTTGAATCTCGACGTTGATTTGCTCAACTGTGAATCTGGCCACAAATAGTTTACTTTCGTCTGAAGTAGAAGATCCCAATTCTTTTTTCTCTTCTTGTGTTTCCTGCTTGGACAATCGCGGGAGTAGCGATGTGTCATCCAACAAACTTGTCTGCGATCCATGAACCAACGATAGTCGCGAGTCGCTGGGATCTTCTTGCTGGACGTTCTTCAGAAAAAAAGAGTTGAGTACCGATCGTACTGTCAGTAACTTCCCTTCATTCAGATGAAGGTTCCATTTCGGAAGGGTTCCATCGAGTGTAACTGCTGGCCACGACGGGTTATCGCAGTAAATGAGCCTGCGTTCCATCTGTACATAAAACAAGATTTTGATATCAGAAGTGTCTCGCAATTGAGTGCTAGCTTTACGCAAAGAATAATAGTTACCTGCAGAGTGATGGAAAATTTGTCGAGTAAATGAATTGGAGAAGTTCCTCGGAGCACAGCTGTTTCCCAGTTACCTTCTTTCACTTGTTTACCTTGAACTACTAGGATCTGAACGTCAGTGATTTCAAGTTTGTATTTTTTATAAATTCTGGAGTGCAAGTCTCCAAGACCGTGCATTGCTTCTGATCCTGTAGGACTTTTCACTGTTTGAATTTCACTAGCATCCGAAACTGACGGCAGAGGGGAATTTACTTCAGATGGACTTTGCAACTCTGGAGCTGGCGATGAACATGGAGTCAAAAATTCATCATCTGAATAGCTGTTTTCCTCACTTTGAACATCTGTTGGTTGGGAAAATACTGCACCACTTCCAATAAAACTGCTGGTCATCTTCCCTAAACTTTCTGCAGCAGCTACTTCGTCAGGTAAGTTGGTAAATGTGAATCGACCAAGATCAATCACAAGGAACGAATCTGCCTGGAATGAATGATCTTGAGATTTTGAACCGCTTTGCAGATTTCCGAGATGGAGGGATTTCCGCACACTTCCTTGACTGTCCACTTGTCCTTTCTGAATCTTTTGGCTTTTATCTTTAGAACCGTGAATGATAATTTGTGGGGCTGAAATCCTCATAATAA
The DNA here is from genome assembly GCA_034698345.1 of Sphaeridia pumilis. Lineage (NCBI taxonomy): Eukaryota > Metazoa > Arthropoda > Collembola > Symphypleona > Sminthurididae > Sphaeridia > Sphaeridia pumilis. The sequence continues at coordinate 13,373 of JAQGBJ010002439.1, forward strand.
TTTCCCAAGAAGCGGAACTCCCAAAGGAGCTTCCACCGTGGTGATGCAACAATCGGCTCCAATACGCGTTCAACTCTTCCTTTGTCCTTTGCTTCACTACTTCATAGCTGCTGTATGGACTTTCGAGGTCATCAGACACTAGGCAACAAAGCATCATTAAATGAATGTACATTAGATACTTAGATACAACAACTAATGCTGTAATGTAAGCATACCATATTTAGGATCTACAGAAAAGTACTTCATGACATCCTCCATCAAGACTGGGTATAGAACTAAGTCTAGAGGCTTCGTGACAACAGTGATCCGATGTGTTGTTTTTTGCTGGCATTTACGATCATATGTTAGTCTAAAGACAGGTTCGAGGATGTCCTTTGCACTTTGGGAGGAAGCTACGCCAAATTTGGAACACGCTGTCATATGTGGTGAAATGATGAGAGATTTTGAGGTGAAGTCTCGAAGAAGAACCGACTTCAACGATAGTTGTAACTTATGAGCACCAGATCGGGGACGCAATTCCATTCGGAAATCGAGACCACTGAATTCAAAATCTTAAAAAATACAAAGTGTAAGTTAGTATCCAATGAGTAGTTACATGAGACATAGCAGGAGATTTACTACCTAAGAAAGGGCTAGCTTTTTTCTTCAAAGTGACACCCCCTTGCTTCAGTACAAAGTTGACTCTAGCAAGAATCGTATCTTGCCCGAAAGCTTTGACGTCGTCTAATATTGCTTCGTCTAACTCTGCTTGACTCTGAACAAGTTTCGAATCATTTAGATTGTCGATGCTACGGTTGCGGACAGGTATAAGTTCCTCTTCTATCACCGGAGATCCTGGTAAAGAATATGGGTCACCATCTGGAGCTTCAGCATTGGATACCCAACCCCACCATGAAGGAAACATCCAGCTGACTACGGATGAAGATTTTGACGGCGAATTTGATGTTTCTTCATTTTCTGTTCCAGGGACATCCCGCGTGGGGCTTGTGGGCGGGCTTTTAGCTTTTGTATAAGCTGATGCATTCAATCGATCGATCTTTGCCATAACTAGTTCCCGGAGAATAAGCAGCTCTTCGTAATGTAAATCAGCTTCCACAGTATCTAAAAAACGAGTATTAGTTACTAGAAAATACTTCACAAAAACTGTAATGTATTCTCTATTTGGCTTGCTTACCTTTGACTTTTCGTACGTCAAACGGCAGTAATTCCCCGGCCAAGTGTTTTTCATACGCCGTACAATATTCTACATTTATCCGGCACCTCTCCAATATTTCTTCCCATGTATCTAGACGTTTCCTACTCCTATAGCCTCTTGCTAGCAACACTGCCTTGATTGCATACTTCCACCAGTCTTTCGGACTCTCTTTGATTTCGCTGAACGGCCTGTAATGGCGTAAGCGGCAATTTCTTTGGAGTTTTCGAAAAGACTTGGATCCGATATATAACTGTCTGTACTGAGAATCAGCGAGATGAAGAGGTACTTTATCCAGAATGATGTGGATGTCGAAACGTGGCTTCGAAGAACTGACTAGTGGGTTAGAAGAGTTGTTCTTGGAGATCCTAGCTTCTGCTGAGACTGGACAGAGAATGTAGCTATGTGTTCCATTCAACGCCTGAATTTTCAGCTAGAAGTCCAATCACAAGAATTAACAGCTGAAGCTATAAACAAATAGTTTTTGCATGTAGATTGACACCTACCTTCAACTCCTGAGGCTTGCAGTCACTAAGCCGTTCTGCCTTAGTGTCACAATAAACTGCCAACTTATTCAGCTGCAAGGTTTTGAATGACCGTTCAGACGAATCAGCCTGTGATGCATTCGTCGCCGACAAAGGGTTCCATTTAGAGTCACAACTTTGAGCCGTTAAGCTTTCCAAGGTGACACCAAACGCTAGAACACGGTTTCGTGGGTCTCCAGGTAGGTCATCTTCAAACCGTATATGCACATTTCTCACGTTCAACTGCAGATTTTCAATCACTTTTGTCACTATTGAAGCCCCGATTCGCACGGACGAGAAGTATAATGAATAGTAGGATCCACTATTCGCCTTGAGGTCGTTGTTGGCCTTCCATCGTGCTTCGTGACTATCGAGACTGTTCAATTTAGCTTCTCTTGTGATGAGTTCTTCCTCCATGGCATCCCACTAGAACAAAACAGTCCATATCAACATCCATTAATAATATCCTCTAGCATTCATTAATCTTCGGCTTACTTCTGACAACACCAGAGGACCTGCGACGAGGTAAATATCTTCGATAGTTACCAGAACAGGCTCATTTCTAAGGTACTTAAAGATGTTGAACTCGATTCTTATTCGGCCCACTACCCCCGATCGAACCTCCACTGGCAAACCCCAACTTCGAAAAATATTCTTCTTCAAAGGTACATTTTCAAGCTCCAACTCGCCTAAAACAAAACACGCAAAAACCCTTGGAATCATACACGTTTATAGTTTTTGTTTGTATGTATAATAGTTGAACTGTACCTTGACGTAAAGCAAATGATAGTTGTTGGGCATTCAGGTTTTCCACGTACTGGCCCAAGTACGAGTTGATGTACCACGATATGAAAGTTTCCCACATCGCAGCCGTCTAACAAGGCCCAAAAGCCCTACTGACTGATCAAGTTTTAGAGAATCTGGAATTTGAAAAACAATCAGATGTTCAGTGAAAAAAGAAATTCGACGTTGCTCTATCATCATAGATCATGGTAAAACCTAAATGCCTTCTACCTTTCTATCCAAGTTCTGCCGGCCAAAAACATTGCCAAGTTCCTAGACAGCTTGGCGATAATGTCAACTTTCTTCAGTTTGTCACTAAACTAACAAGCTTCTGCTACTACACAAACAATTTAGTTTTCCACACAATCACGTACACGAATGGTGAATAATCCAATCTTGCAATTTACAGAACTAATTGTTAATTAACAAGTTACTACGCTATCAACATTCCGTAATTATAACTGCGCTTTTGGCATAATTTACAGATTTAAACGCGATTATGAACATAAATATTTGTAAACTCTCGTTTGTTTCCCTATTCCCCATCATTTTTACACTAAAACTTGTCTAAACTTTTGATTTTCGCGCGCGTGAGTCATCTGTCCTTTCACATGTGCTACATTCTCTCCAATG
>JAQGBJ010002440.1:0-16493 GCA_034698345.1 Sphaeridia pumilis
CAACGTGGCATCATAAATGGGTTGGCGTGAAGGGGCAGTTTTATTGCAAGTTAAAGAAGCAATTCGAGTGAAAGCAGAGAACAGCAGGTGTGCTAAAAGAGCTTTAGAGAAAGGAGACGCGTGCTTTGCAACCTTGTTCTTTGGACTGAAACCGTATGTGGTTGACGGTAAAAAGGATGAATGGTTCTGCCCTATGAGAACGCCGAGTGGCCGCTGTCGTGGTCGTGGCACTTGTTTTCTAATGCCCGAATCCAGTTTCTGCATTAACATTTTGGGAAAGTCTGGCAACTTTACTTAACCCGCGGCTTACATGTTTCACGGGGTTCTGATGATGTACATACTTTTCAAGAAATTCCAACAACTTTTATTTTAGCCATTACAGTATTAGAACAATAGGTGGTGGTAGAAAGTATGGGCAAGGTATCTGTAAGTGTGAATTAAGGAAATTGTCCGCCTTCTGCGCCTTTTTCACTGTATAGGCACAGCAAAACTACCGAGAAAAAAATACCACACATACTGCAAAGTGTTATTACGATTATGGGGCAATTCAAAAGGTATATTGGTCAAAAAGGGTTGGCAGAGGCTAAGCTGATGCTGTTAAGTAGGAGCTCTTGCTGTTAGCTGTATTCTTCTCATGAATGGTTGTTCCTTGATGGGTCTTGGCATACAAGCCTTGTTTTGAATGGAGACGCCGTTTGCTGTTGTCGATAAAAGGGTTTGATGAGGAGAATACATGGAGTACAAGTAGTCTAAAACGAGTTCTATGACTGTTTACATCCATAAAAGAAATAGTAAGCAATAAATATAGTGTCAATTAAAGAGGTTGTGAGGATGATGTCAGTTGACACGGTTTTTCGATCTTTTAAAATTTTGCGGGGGTGTAAAAGGCACGTTTAATGGCAGTAAATATTATAGCGGCAAGACGACCAAGTAAATAGATAATAGGTAAATTGGAAGGTTTGCAAGATATTTGTCGGTGAATGGATTCAAGAGATTGTCACGTTATATAACCGGTAGCTATAGTTTGGGATGAGCTTTGGGTTTGAATAATTTTTTTAAGTTTGAATGGTACAGTTTGTGTTCAAAGTGCATGTACAGTGGAAAGAAAAGGCGAGGCCGGAAATAGTCGACAATTCACTCTCGAATATGTTCACTATGGCTCACAACAAGCGGACATGAATAGTTTCGAAGCGGAGGAACACATTTTGTCCTTCCGTTAAACGAAACGAAGAAGATGAAGAAGACGAAGGACGACCGAGAGTTGAGTTTCAGGAAAAATGCTCCCTTGTATACGCTATATCGCATCTGACGCTGTGTGTGTACTTTTTCCGAATCTGTGAGCAAGGTGTGCTGCTGTCCTGGAACTTGAAATAATACGCTGCTGCTGCATCCCTCCAAAACTCACTGATTATATTCCCTCGCTTCTCTAGGAAACTGTGATTATGTAAGCAGTTTATTATTTGTTGTGGCTGTTGCTGCTGCTGCCACTCGGCGGGATGCAGGAAATGGGCCTCTTGATGGATCTGGACTGGACGCAGTTCCAGGAGATCCATAGGCAACTTTTCTTGTTGGTTTGTCAACTTGTTCTTTTTTTGTTTTTATAGGGAAAAGAGTTGAGTTGCGGGAGAAGAGAGCTCATGAATCACTCATTGATAGAACAGAAGGAGAAGGTCCAGTTGCTGGAGGTGGACCAGAAACAAAAGAATCAATCGTATTCCCGGATGAAACATAAAACTGCGCGGCTGGAAGACAAGACAAGAATTGGGTGGAATCTGAGACCGAGTGGAGCAATTCAATAGAGAATACAGACAAACAGGAAGACCGAGTGGCGCGGAAGGAAAAGGGTTTGCTGAAAAAAAGTTTTCTGAATGGGAAATGATTTCGGATCCCTAGGAGAAGCGTTTTTCTTACGCCTACACTTGATTAGTGCTGTATGAAATATTTTCAATAGATTACGTAATTCATCTTGTAAAACGAACGCTCTTCTTTGCAGCTACTACGGCGTCAATCATAAAAGTTTTCACAAGAAACTCATTCATCTCGAGACCTTCCATTCATTTCGTTTGATGCATTGATGCATCAATGTCGCCCTCGTAATCAACAACTACGTAAAGTTCTTGGAACATGGAGAACGCAGTTCATCGAGTATCTGAAATATTGAAACTAATTGCGATGTTAGCTGTGCGAGAAGGGAGAGCTGGACCAAACTGCTATGATACAATGAGACAAAATTGACGTCAGAGTATCCAAATTTATTATATAGTATCAAGAATCGCCTACCTGTATAAAATTGGGGGTTTACGTAACCAAAATGAAACATGTCTCTGGTTGCGAGCCATGTCAGTTGCATCATAGGTTACCTCGAAGGGAATGCCTAAAAGCACCAAAAACTTGGAGCTTGTGACAGAAACAATATCAAGTATGATGGTTCAATAAAGGCACTCGGGAGGCTTAATTGATTAAAATGATATGCTCGTCGTTCGTACATGGCCGCCTGCGGGATAAATTTCGATAGGACAAACGCACTGTTATTTTGTTGTTGTGGATATTATGTAACAATTTTGGTTTCCCATTGAGACCTGATACGTTTTGAGTGCGTTGCCGAGCCGCGGGAATGTGTTTGTATCTGTATATGCGGTTTGATCTATTTTGAGCGTGCCGTAGGTCATTCGGTGCGTGTTTTGGTTGCCAGATTGTAGAAACAGTATGTTTTCCCTGGGGAAAGTTGGGTCAGTCAGTCAGTCATGTTGGGATAAAATATTTGTGAAAATTGGACATAATCGATATCTTCATCGACAGAAGATGAATGCCGAAAGAAGATGGAGTCAAATTATTACGTGATAAACATGTCAGTAGGATTTGGCTGCACTTGTTCCAAGAAGAAAGAAGCTCGAGGGGCGGATGTGAGAGATGTGGACTTGGCCGATACATATTTGAAGAAGATTCTCCTTGTTTCAGTGTACATATCTTAATTGATATGGATAGTTTTGTAATGGAAGTAGAGCATAATAAATTTTGTTGCGTATTAGCATTGGTGGCTACATAATAATAAAACATGCTGGTAACTGTAGCCGAGGCTAGACGTTAATGATTACACGATAATATGGTGATGATTGCTAGACGGGCAGGAATCCTGTCTGTTGAATACCAAGTAGCTGGTTTAAGGCCATGGAAGTTCCAGGAAAGAAGTGGCACACACAAACACACACGATGGTGCAGTTTCTTCCTACTGCATTTACGGTTTCATGGAATAATGTTATGGAGACTGGAAGGCAGACATTATGACTACTGGAGTCGCTGATGCTGTTGAGGGCCGTGTTGATAATGGAGTGTGTATTATAACAGTGAATGAATTGTGTAGACTCATTAAGGGTATGTGAGTTAGCTGGTTGCGTCGTTTTCCGAGATGCTGGTTGTCAATAGAAGAATTGATGATAAGATGATGGTAATTAAAAGGTAGTCATTTGTGTCATTGTGTCAGCGAGAGTCAAGTTGTATTCACAACGCTTATGCTGCAAGCTGACTAATTGGTCATATATTCATTAACTTGTTTGTACGCGATTGCTGACGCAAGCAGGGTTGGGAATTACACTCGGTAATTGTTTCTTGCATTTCCTGTTTAACAATCCAGTCGGGTACACGACGACACCGAGAGTAGGAGTAACAAAAGAGGACGACGACGACGACGTAAATAAATAAAATTGGACGAAATTAATAGCGCTTCGCTAATTATGAATGCATAATAATTACTCGAGCTACTGGGATAAAACAAGCTAGTCTTGTTTACATGCTTGCACTTGTGTGTCGTGCTAGAAGCTATTAGATTAGTCAAGGATGCTGTGGAGTGTTTCAAGGAAGGGTAGTTTTTAAGAATGAGGAGCACAAGAACATTTGTGGTACTACAAATAAAACAGGGCAAAATTTAAGGTAGGGCAGTAAACCAGACAGATTTTAGTGTCTGTATTTAGCTTTCTTTGAAGAAACTTTACACGGAAGAAGATGAAGAAGGTAGAGATGTGGAAACATAAAAGCGACCACCCGCGCGCAGTGCTAGACGGCTTTACTAGAATCCTGCGGTCCTATAAATGAGTACCGTTTACTTCCTTTCGGGTACATGATGACGGGCTGGGGAAAAAGGTGCGGTAAACTGATGGTTTTTGAAATTGAATTTTTCCTAATTACGTCAGCCTATTGTTGCGGCGGCGTTTCAAGTTGGTCAGTTATGGTGTGGGGCTGACGGACTACACTTTGGCTGTAAAACTAGTAGTGCGTAGAACAGTGTGGCAAGTAATGCAGTTAGTTTTATGCACGGTTCTTCCACACCCTTCCTTCTTCGACAATATCAATCAGGGCTTGGAGCGAGTCGAAGGAGAAGGTTGTTGGGAACAATTCATTAAATTTGTTCTGGATCCCGATTCAATCGACATTGTTTCTTTGCTTGGGGTGGTAAACTGTGTTGTTGTTGGCGTTGGCAGTAATGGTTATTGTTAGAAAAGAAATATTTACTAATGCACAACATTTTATTGTTATTACCCAATAGTTAGTATATTTACTTAGCCGGAGGTTTATCATGGCGGGTTCCGATGTTATGTCCTGGCTACTGCGATAGTACTAAGTACCTGCTGGTGATGACTACTTGGAAATCTTTTTTTTCCACAGATGCCTTGCTCGCGGATAGAAAAATGTTTAGATTTAAAATAGGCGGATCGGTAGAAATTATAGCGGAATGGGGAATGGAATTTGATAATTTTTAATCCGGTAGGCTTCATCCCCGATCGTCAGTGGTGGTGCATCTGGAGTGGGAAAATGAGAAGGAATTTAAAAAAATTGTTATCGTTATCGGAGAAATGATATGATAGGTTTGAGGATGCGGAAAGAGAAAGAATAATAGAAAATGTTATATTTTGTACAGGAGAGAGAGACGCGAGAGGTAGAAATTTATCAATTAAGTCGCGGTGAGCATTGAAGCAAGTTGATGGAATGCAGGGTGGATTACGGATAACTGGTTAAATGATGGGCTTACGGATTTGGTCCCGCGGGTGCAAAGGGTTAAGAAGAAGAAAAAAGAGTATACAGGAAGCTCGTGGCCGTTGGCTTTTTGTGTACAAACATGGGTTCACATTGGTAAAAAAGTTTAAGAGCGACATATTCTCCTTGTTGTTGTTGGCCATGTCCGTTACGGCGGCTTAGGTGGCTGGTTTGGTTTTGCCTAAAAGTAACGGTGGATGAGGGAAAAAAGGGTGACAGAGTAGTGGTTCTCCTTTGGTTGGTATAAGCTGAAAGTTTAAAAGTCAAAGATTATCAAGTTTACTGAATGAGCTTACGGAGAGATTGTGGAGGAAATCTTGTTGGAAGGGAAATCTCGGGGGTTCATGGAGAGTCTTCTTTCCCGGATGCGACCTTTGGTTTCGGTGTTTGGGTTCGGTGGCTAAAGTTTGGTTTTATTTAAATAGGCTTGTAAACATGGACTGGAGCTGTGTCTTATAGTTGGTGGGGAGATTTAGAACAGGTTGTAACAAAGTTTGGAAGATGAAATAGAAGCATGTGTGTGTGCCTCTGAAAGTTTAGTGGACGACTAAAGAGAATTTATTTTCACTTGAGGACATGTAAACGGGAGTTGGCTTCCGCGGATTTGATGACACTCAAGGTGTATGTAAAAAGTAGATGGTGGATTGGACTGGGACTTTTTCTGCCGTCAAGGATACGAGATGAGAGTTGAGGAAAGGAGATGCCGTTGGTTTACGTACATGTAACGTGTATAAATAATAATGAGGACAAAAGTTTATTCCCCAGTGTTGGTAAGGGAGAAAAATGGAGACAGAGTGGATACATAGGCTGGAAGGATGAAGAACCGGATGTATATGATACACGTCCATCTGTATGATGGAACAAGGACCCCGAGTTTAACAATTCATGTTATTTTGTCTGTTGAGGAATCTTTGGACAAAATCGGTTTCAACACCACATCCGGTTCCCGTGTTTCGGACATGGGGATTTGGTAAACTTCTTTTGGAGAAGCAATCAAGTTTCATGTCGAGTTGTTGTATGGGAGGGATGAAGACAAGTTGGTTTGTTTGAAGCAATACAGTTTACAAGGAATCATGTATGAGTCGGGGACAAAAGTTGAAATAGGTATACGAAAGCCGTTGTTTTAAATGTGGCTAAAAGTTGTGAGGAAAGTTGTAATGGTAGTAGTAGTAGTGGGGCGAGGAAATGAGTGTGGGACTCGACTTATGGAAACATGATGATAAGGTTGTAGAAACATGTTGATTAGTGCTGGGAATTGAGAGAATCTTTTTGTGGGGTAAAAAGTGTTTGGCGATGAAAGGAGTAAAAGTTTTGTCGGGAGGCATATGCATAAGAATGGGTAAAAAGAGCGGGAGGCGCGCGTGTTCCGATTAACTTTGGTGTTTAGCAAGAAGGCGGACGGAGAAAGTTTCGGTGCTGATGGGAAAAGCTTGTCTTTTCTTGTTGTTGTTGTTATGCCCTGTGGTGGAAAACAATGGATTAAAAAGTGGTTTGAGACAGCGCCGCGAACGCTTCTACTACTAGTAGTTCTAATATACACAGCGTCATTTAATGGAAGGCCATAACCGTATTATTGGATTGGTTATCCGAGTTATTTGCATGAGGACGGTGGGGAAATGAGAAGGTTATTAGAAAAGGGGAGAAAGTTGGAAGACGTATTTCGTAGGCCGGCGAGACGACAGGAGCGGATCATTGCGGTTTAGTATGATGTCGTTTGTTGAAGGAGCAGTTTGATTTTAGCGGCGAGTTGGTTTGGACGGGAGAAAAATTGTTGGCAAAGTTAAGTTGGAGGGTTGAAAGTTATAATCTATGGCGAGCCACTCATCAATCCCTGCAAACCATTTCCGCCTCAACTGAAGCATAACATCAAGATCCATCGCCGTCGCTACGGATATATATTTCGAACAAACTTTTACTGCTACGGCAACGCCATTTGTCATTCTTTCCAGAACCGTTTCCAGATATATACACACACACACCACTTTTCGCTGGACGGGGTGCGTGAAAATGGAGCGTATGGTTAGTCCTTGTGAAACTTTGATGCGTACAACTATTCCAGTCGGACTATGTATATATGTTCCGTGGAGCAGAGTGAGTGCAAGTGGAAGAAACAGATAAAGAGACGAGTTATTTTGTCAGAAGCTAAATAAATCTTGTCGATAGAGATTTTTCACCGAGAATTTATTTCCATCGGAAAAAAGTAGAAATTCTATGACGATCTGTTTCGCCATCCTTGCCAGACATGTGTGTACTGGGCTGGCATAGGTGAAAAGTTTTTGCACGATTGATATGCATGAGAGAGTTATTGAGGCGACGGACACGGAACAAGAGCGCAGATCCGGTGATGGTTTTATACTTGTGACCCTTTTGTATGATTGTTTTTGAGATGATATGAGATTAAGACAGGAAATGAATTGAATTTGAAGGGGATGAATTGTCATGGTTTATTATTACAATTGCGGGACGCTAATTGGAAACTGAAGGGGATATGTGATGTGAGAATTTTGAAACTGGCAGGGAATGATGATGTTGGTGAAGACTGGGACTGACTGGAATCATGTTGTGATGGGCGGGAGGAGTGAGATGACGGGTGAAAAACTTTTCATTCAATCATCTCGCTGAAATTGTCGGCGCATATTGTAACCGTAGATGTAAAAGAGCCTGGCATTTGAAATTGTAAATGGATCTTGTGAGTGCATGTTGTTTGCAAACAGACGAGTACGTGGCTATGGAGCTGGTTTTCAATTTGTAGGATGATTATCCGCGAGTAATAAATTCGCTCCGGTTAGACCAAACATGGTCAGATAAGGATACTTCACGTAGACACTTTATTATCCTCGCAACTGATTTTCTTGGCCATGCTTGGGGTATAGTGATTAATTTAAATTTGTATCTCTGAGGACGCCTACGGGTTAAAAAGAGAATGACTTTTGGTCCAGCACACGTTCTTTCTCTCTCTCTCTCTCCACTTGATTGACGTCCATCTTTGGCGTTATGGATTCCGCGACAAGTCCTCCGTCGCTTTCGGCTGCTTGACTGACTGACTGACTGGGATGAGGTCAAGCAGAAACTGAATTCGTTTAGCGGCCGACCGACTTTCACTTAAGTGGCTTACAGTCTATTATGTGAGAAAAACGAAACAGGTTGGACGTCGCTGTTGTTGTTGTTGGAAATTAAGTTGTCTGCTGATGGCCGTCTGGCTGCAGTCTGTCTGTCTGGAGGAAGGAAAAGGTGGTTCGACGGCTCGGGTTGACTGGGGAACAATTTGGTTATTTTGTGGGAGTAAAAGAATAGGAAGCGGAGGAGGCTTGAGGCGGGCGGATGGAGAACAAGAAAAGAAACAGTGATTTAATCGAGTGACACTCGGCACGAGTACAGCACAGGAGGATACTCGAGGAAAAAAGGAGAAAAAAATGTGCTTTCCGTAAAGGAAATACTGGAAGGATCGGGAAGCTCTTGACTGATGGAGAAAGTGGAGGAAGAGGGATTCTCGAGTTGTTTATTTCCCTGTTCTTGCTTTTATTTATTTAGCTTCCCTAGTCCTGTTTGCCGAGTTTAGAAGAAGTGTAAAAGTTTTAGCAGAGAACAAGAAACCGGTTTCAGGTTCAACCTCTTGTGTGGTTTTGTTTGCTTTGTGTCTGTAGACGTTTTCCTCTCGTTTCCTCAATTTATGGCTCAATACCCGTCTTGTAAGTTCAAGCTCTTCATCCCCGCTCACACAATGAGGCTCTTGTCACACCACCGTTTTTTACTACTTGCATGGCAAAAAGTTTCCAAGTTTTGCATTTATCCTGTCGTTAGAGCTAACAACACAAATGTATCCATGAAAACCATTTCGACCGCAACAGGTTACAAGAAGCGAACATGATTTAATGCCGCTATTGACAGCCATGGGACCAGAATAACGATACAAAATATCTCGTAGCCTAGCAAGTCCAAAGAAGGATTGAAAATATTGGGTTCAGATTAATTTTAAAAAGGTGACAAGATTCGCTGCAGTGGTTTCGGCAATTGGACGGTAAGTAAAATGTTCTTTGGACAGACAGACTCTTTTGCTCGTTAGCAAAGACTGGACCGAACCATAGGGGAAGACCTCACAAATCCGGTTAAAAGAAATGCTAAAAGTCGGTGGGCTCAATTGCTGGAAGAATCCTTTGAGATGAGAAGGATGAATAAGATTGTTAATTTTGGTCCTTTCAGAAAGGTAAGGAGGGTAAGTTGGCTATTTATTGGCTGCTAACTTTTGAAACGGATGACATAATAGAAACGCGTTTACTGGATCATCAGTTTGTGTAAAGGCGCTGGGCTGAATGGCGGGAACGTGCCAAGCGGGGAGAGGGAATTGCTAACTAGTAAGTAGAACATAACCGAATTGGGGTGAAATTCCCATGGACGACTTTGAAATGAAAATATACATTGAAGGGGCTCGTGGAAGTGATACCTATTCTATTGTTCCACGTGGAGATCAGCTGGAAAAACAAGGGGTGAGTGGCAGGCTGGAAAAAGTGATCAATGTGTGAGACTGATAGAGAAACCAGAGCACCCCAAAAATGTAGAAAAAACACGAGACCTTTTCACGGTGGGAAAGAAATCATCTTGTACGGAAAATGGGTTGCATTACCTGAGAGGAAGACGACGAGCAAGCCAGTGTTTGAATCCGCACCTCCAGTTGCCAGGGGAGAAGAAATTGAATAAAAGTTGGTTGGTGGCGTGAATGGGAATATGATATTATTTAGATCAAGAAGAGTCTCGCAGGGGGAAAAGATTAATTTAAACTTTGATTCCCACATCTTTGTACGTGGCAACAAGGGCGGAGATAAATGCAGCTGCAGCTTGAATGCAGGGAAGAAGAACAAGATTGCACCCAACTTCTTCTTCCTGCTTGTAGAATTGGGGCAGTGAATTTCCAGGTATTGTTCGGTGCCCGGGTAAAATTGTGGCAAACGGAAAGCCTGAACGTGTAAGGATGTAAGGGATCTGTCTCACACAGCCACGGCTCTCTGAATGGGAGGGCAACTAATCGTAAGCGAATAAAATTTTCCCCAACATTTAGCCCAGTGTGTAAAGAATGTGAGCTTGTTCCGTGTTTACACCGAAGCGGAACCGCAGAAAAAATGCTATAAATTGTACAAGCAAATGGGAAAACAGTTCCGGGCGTCAAGAGCCACGGAAGAAACGACCGTTACTTGCATCCACAATCTTGTTTATATCCCAACTTGTTCTAGCGCTCCCGCCGCAAATGGCAAACGCCGTGCTGCTGCCGGATCTATGGAGGAACAATAGTGGAATTACAGAGGGAACTAAAGATACCACGAAAGCTCCAGCTTTCCCTATGGCTTCCAGCTACCGCAAATCTGAGGCCGCAGGAACGTTTTTATTACGAAATGATTTCGCAATGCATGTTTCACCTGGCGAGCTGGACGTGTGAAAAGGTTCGAGCTTGCCCATGTCCGCTCGTGTTGTCGTATTTTGAGATTACAAACAAGAAAGTTTTATGGCTTGAGGCACGTGGAAAGCCGTCACACCTTTGGTCAAAGGGCGGACAAGAATGGCAAGAGTGTGAATTGGGTAAATTTTACGATATTTTAATAATTTGTTTGTCTGTTTACTCAAGGCTGGCAGAGGTATGAATGGAAGGAATGGGCCGGAGACAAGTCCTTGTTAACTTGTGAATGAGGCAGGCAAGCTATAAAACTTTGAAGAAAGGCGAACATGCAGAGGCAATCAAGTGGGGCTCAAGTGGGAAGGAATAGCGGAGAAAGAGTTGTTTGATGCCATTGATCGAAGAATAGATTCCAACGGTTATTCAGAAATCTGACTTTTACTGCCCAAGAACTATAGGTGATAATGGGAGGATTGCTTTTTCCTTTTGATTTAATGACGGAGGAGGACTCGCGCGACCGACAGCCTGCCTGGACATGGTCTTTTGCCCGGAGTGACAACAGAATGGAAATGAATGAACCAGTTTCTGAAGAAGACGCGGGTGACATTCATGCATTTTTATCTGTGGGCTCCTGATTGCCAACAGATTATAAAGGAGCCGGAGTTATACGAGTCAATGAAGATTGGAGATAAAGCTGGAGAAATACAAAAGAGAGCAGAGAAGAAAGGCGATTTAGTGGCAGCCTCGAAGACCACGTGAAGGAATGCTCGGGCATTGTTCCTTTGATGACAATAAAAACGATATTACCAAAGGACAACGGCAAAGACTCTTGTTGAGCTATATGTTATTGTTGTGCAAGAAAAGTTGTTGCATCACAGCGTATTTCCAAGATCCGTACACCTTTACAGTTTACAGGTATTTGAATAGGAGCATTAGCAAGGTCAAAAGGCTGAGGGGAAGCGGGAAGAAGGGAGACTAAAATTCATGTTAGGGCAGCCAAGTAAGCTCTAGTCGTGCAAGGAACGCAGCATGTATAGACGCGTTTTCGGGGAATGAATAACGCAATCGGAAAGAACTGACCTGACCTAGACCTCTTTTGGATGGATAGTCTCTCCTTTTTCCTTGAGGGGACAAAGATTGAATTGTTGCATTGACTTGGAAGTGAATGGAGGAGACGAATATTATTATGGAATGTTTCTTTGAATTTCAACGAGGATTGGTCATTGGAGACACACGATGAGTGGAAGGACGCCAAAGGAGCTGCAATGCTGCTGCAAGAGTTCCAGCTGCATCCATTATCATTTTGAAATTCGGGCACAATTGGATCCAGCTGCTGTGTCAATATAAACCAACTGGCTCAAGCAAGGGAGACATTCAAGACACAGGTATATTACGTAAGTAAGTAAGCTGATTTGGTGCGAGACAGGTATGGTGAGATACAAGGGGTAGTGGAGCGTGAACAAGACGCTTGTGCTCCATATATAAATCTTTGGGATTTGATTAAATCTAGGCGGATACAGTTGGTCTCTATGCGACATTCATGAGACATGTGGAAAGGTCGGGAACAAGATATCGATTCGTCCGAGAGGAAAAATATAATGTTTGATTCATAACCTACACAATTCAGTCTACCTTTTCCCCCGACGGCTTTTATTGTATTTTTCTCTTGCTGCAATATTCTTGGAGAAGACAGACATTGTTGTCCTCTGCTACTTGTGTACAACATGTTGCTCCTATGATTGTGAAGCAATAAAAGCAAATGATATACGACGGGCAAAAGGCAATCCAGAACAAAAGCTCCATTGCTTGCAGTGTTACGGCAAATTTATGACAGGGTGTAGACGAAAAAGTGACACGCTTCCACGTAAGCTCCCTTTTTCAAGGGTCACAGGGTAGAAATACCGACACTGACGCCCTCTGTTAGAGTAGTCGAGCTAATTTTTGAAGGAAAAGTATTGTCGCATGCTTGAAAATATTCAGGTGGAAAAAAGGAACAAGTTTGAAGGTGGGATGAAACGTGGAATTATATGGACGTGTACAAAATAATTTGCTGCCAAAATTTCAAGGCAAGGAGGAATAAAGTTTGTGAAACGTTTTATGGGTAAATGATTCTGACGGGAGTTTTGATTTCAATAGAAATTCATGTTGGAGGGAAAAGCTTTGAAAATGAATAAAGACAGCTCGCATGGGTGGAGTGTTAAACACTTGTAGTGCGTGGAACGGGGAAAGCAAAGAAAGAAGAAAATGTTATTTATACACCTTGCTATAAATCAAAAGATGCGCTTTGGCGGATGACAAGTTTCTCCTCTCGCACCACTTTTATCCCATTGCCGTCGTCTATACACGAATGTGTCTGTAGTGTGTGAAAAAAAGTTGGAAAAGTATGTGTGCCATTACGGTATGCCACCAACGACACACCTTAGCGTATGCCAAAGAATGCAGTACTCGAAAAATGATTTGTTTCTCCTCTCCGTCCCAAGCGGAACGAACGAGCTACGAATTACCGAAATGGACACTTTGACAAACAAAAGTCGTATGAATTATGTCGACAGGACCACTTGTGAAATAACGAATTGTTATCCCGCTGCCAGCCGCTTGTATGCGGTCCAACCTCCAGGATGGACTGCGATTGATCCGGCGAGTTTGGGCCTTGTGTGGTGGTCGTGTCAGAGGTAATGGGCAAAAATTAGGAGGTTGAGGGAAGAATGCAGGCAGGCAAATGGACACAGGAGGGCAGGTGGAAAAAGAAACATGTATGTGGTCATGTCAACACGTGATGACTATTTTATCAGGCCGACGATTCAAAGTAAAAGCTGTCAGAGGGTGAAAGGAGTGTGGGAGCAACTGTCAACGACTTCCCAATACCCAAACATTGGCAACCAACTGCTACTTGTCGTTTGGAAATGTATGCTTGACTATCAAAACACAGTGCGTAGCCTCAGCCTTTGATTCACGCGACAAAACAGTATCGGAAACGAAACACATGATTGACCTCTTACAAATCTGTTTTGCTTTGAAATCAAACGCGAAAAGTTGGAATGGTTGAGCATGTAAGATGCGTGCAAGCGAATTCCCCGAAATGAGCTACGCTAAATTATGGAACAGGTAGATGCTCATCTAATGGCAAATCTGTCACCATGAACACAGCTGTGACAAGGAAAAAACACGTTTTTTTGCTCAAACAAAGCTGGCTGCCAAAAGGCCACACGCATGCAAACAAAACGCCTTACTTTTATGGCTCATAATATGTGTTCGCATTCATTTTCTTTTGCAGTAAAGCAATGAAATACGATGACTGGAAGAGGACACTAACAAGCGTGAAACCGTTGTAACAGGTTAAGGTTGCAGAGGTAAATCAGAGCGTCATGTGTGTGTTCCTCTACTACAAAATGTCATTTCACTTTAAGCTTGTCATAAAATTTCATGAGGCAAAAGAGACGAGCAGTTTGGTGGGTCGGTATAATAAACTTTGCGAATTCCACTTTCAAACTTAGTGCCACAATATGACCCAAAGTCAATTTACTTGAGTAGTAAATTCGCAAATTCTATCAATCGAATGGCAAGAGAACGAGAATTCGCACTTTGCCAATGAGCTGTAGCGAGTATCGCTTTGGAAACACTGTCTCCTGAAATTCATTTGCACACTGGTAAAGGACCACCTCTTGCAGGTATATTCCTGTATTATTCTTTAGATTTCGCAATTTCGCTACAAGTGGCAAGAAATTTTCGAGCCTTCATTAAGCACATTCCTAATGATGTGCTCGCTCTTATTTTCTTGTAATCCACTCTAGAGATTCCTCCAAGGAACGATGAATCGATTGAAATGAAAGCCGCAATACGAAAATATGTACGATCGATAACCGAATATTTATTAAGACTTTCACTGTAGATTGGAGCTTGGTGCCTTGTGTAATTTACCTTACAAAATATACAGGTAAAATACAAGAGATAAGGACGGAAGGGAACAAAAACTTTTCGACACGTAATTCAATTATGGGATATCTTTGTAAAAATCAAGAAACAGATGTGTATACAAAACCCTAGCGTCGCTACATGGGGCTGTGCGATAATCTCGTTCGATAAATAAATGGATGATTGAGTAAAAACAGTCGGAAATGTACATCAGGTGGGGGCTGGCACACTCTTACACGTAAAAGAAGAATTCAGGTGTTTTGTGGGGTGTTGGTGAACAAAAGGGTTGGAATTGGACTACACGTTACTTTGCGGACGGAGGCTTGTCCTTAAGTCAAGCATCAAGTTCATCAGAGGCCGACTGACTTTTGCTGCTGGAGGAGCCAAGTTTGATTAGAAAAGAGCAGGTGATGCCAGTACGTGTGATAATTGCCGTAAAAAGCGTTTCCGGTCCACGTTGGACTTTTTATCATCATCACGGGTCGACTCCCTGGAACCGACAAGAAACAGGATGACAAGCAAGTTTTCGAATGTTATGACTCCTGATAACAAGGTGGATATGCAGGTTGTTGTGACTTTGAATTTTCTCGTCCCAAGGAAGGAGTCGACAAGAGGAGGCAGGTGGTGAAAATATTAAGACTTTGTTGCGCAAACAACGGCGTAATCAATTGAACTTGAAACCAGTATTAGACAAAATTCGCTCAACCTTCCTAATGATTCGATCGACCGGCTGGCGGCCAGCGTAAGATGCAATCATCTAATCAAAGTAAAGATCCGTACGGGTTTTCAAGAAACTTTGTCAAATTACACGGTGCAAGAGGAAGCATTGAACAAAAAAGTTGATCAGGCTAAAGTGTGACTTATGCGACTAGGAAGTCAGAGAAGTAGAGCTCATAAATAAATTCAGGGGATGAAGCAAAAATTAGGATGATTGTTCTCATTTTTATTAATTCGAAGAGGAAGCGGAAGAAGTTGGATAACAGCACTGGGATATTCATACACATTTGAAATAGTTACATTATATAATTTCCAACTTACATGCATTCAAACTGACGTGAGTTTGTATATGCAATCATAATTAAAAAAGGTACAAATATTAAGGGACGAAATGGAAACAAAATTACGATGATGATCTTAAAGATGAGATTACGGTTGATGATACTGGTGAAGCTGATTGAATTGAAGTGTGCCGTCAGTTGTTTACGTTTTTGGGAAAATGCCGTATTATTATTGAATTACTTGAGCGGACGAACCGGTGCAACCTTTAGTGTCTACGTCACGTCGGTTTGGGGGAATACACGAGACAGGTTCATCGGCGAGGGAACAATTACAGGCTGGTGAAACAACGAGGAAACAAGGTTCAAACTAACCTGTTGGATAATTTCTTTTTCTTGCAACAAGTCGCTGTTTGAAATTTCAACAAGTTAAAACGTTGAAGCCACAATTTACTATAGGCCCCAAGTAAACCTGGACGTGGATGACAGATGCTCTTACCTGAAACTTCAGCAATGGGAACATTGCTTTTGCTCACGCAACCTCTTGTGTATTCTTACATACCGTCTTTGAAGACGTTCTCAAGTATTATTGGTGGCATGTGGCGGCCGTTGATCGAAACTGTGCTTTGTTTTTGCCGATGAATATTCCAGGAGCAGATGATTGAAGCTGCTGAAGAAAAATCCAGGTGGAAAACAGGTATTGTAAAGAGGCTAGGCAGAGGAAGGTAGCTGTTTCAGCAGACGTTCTGAAAGACGTTTTGAAAGAGAAAGCGGGAAGAAGCACGTGCATTTCAGAAGGCCGCTATATGCCGGTGATGGAATTACAAAGTGGAATTCAAAGTGGATTGCGTCATAAGAAGCAGTTTTCCGCTGGTTTGATTGTTCCACACACACACGTGTTCAAAATTTTATTTAGAAAGGAAAAACAGGGGCGTTGACAAGAGCGGAGAAGCGAGAAGTAACTGGACCGGAATAAGGATCAAAGACATGATTTTGTGACAGGGACAACAAGAGTGGTTGCGGAGAGCGCCTTGTTTTTCAAAGTAATTCACTTTTAGTATGTACGCAAACACTTTACGCGAAACACAAGGACTTTGGGAAGCGATGACGCTGATGGTGAAAGCAAAGCACTGAAAAGTTTATTGCAGACGTCAGGGATTATCATATATGAAGTT
>JAQGBJ010002441.1:0-16491 GCA_034698345.1 Sphaeridia pumilis
CAAAAGGTCCACTCAAATACGGCTACATAAATTGACGCTTAGATTCAAACTTGACGCCCACAAAAACAGGATTTCCATCCAACAATATAAGCCGAGGAAGCCATAGAGCAAGCCATCAAGTCTTGGCGCAGTTAGTCACGTACTTATAATAATACTCGCTTCTTGTTAGTCACAACTTACAGCAAAATTACACCATCAGTAGCGACCAGTATTAACATTGATTCCTGTAACACTTGAGTACTAAATCCAAGCTTTAGATGGACAAGAACCATCACAAGTTTTGCAGTTGTTTGTGAGAGCTTGGCCAAGTTGGTTATTGACTAGAGGATAGAAACTAGAATCATTAACAATAATAATAATTCTATAAAGGCACTTAAACAGCCACGTCTTCTTTGTGAATTTCTTGAAAAGCGCATTTACGACGACCGCTTCTTCTGGTTAGTTAGTACTTGCTCGAGCTCCCAAAGAAGTACGAAGCAAACAATTTTATTACCGTCATTTAATGGTCGGCAATTTGAAACCAAGGAGGAAAAGCATGCCATTCAATCGAATGTTACAGGCTTGTCAAGTAGT
This sequence comes from Sphaeridia pumilis, assembly GCA_034698345.1. NCBI lineage: Eukaryota > Metazoa > Arthropoda > Collembola > Symphypleona > Sminthurididae > Sphaeridia > Sphaeridia pumilis. Next base: position 574 of record JAQGBJ010002441.1, read on the forward strand.
AGCGAGTGGATTTAAATTAATCTGGAATGTGTTTTATCAACAGAAGTTGAATGAGTACCACCGACCGCTCCTCCTGATGATACCGCTGGAGCTTTGAGCCAAGAAGACTGCGTTTCGACTCTTGTTGACATCCTCATCGCTGCTGCTCCAGCCGCCGACGACATTGCCAATTTCCCAATGTATGATCCAAAACCATAAGCTCCTCCACTGCAACTGGACGTCAGTCATCCAAGTCAAGTAAACACGCAAGGCCAAACAAGTTGAACGCTGTCGCCGCATCCTCGCTGAATGCATTCACCGCAGTTGGCGCTAGATTCGCAATGTTGCAAAATGGATTCTTCGCCGCCGGGATACAGTAATACATCATTATCGTCCTCGTCGCTTGCTGGAAAACGTTGAAGCCTGCCTTGATATTAGTCGCGATTCAAGCCCTTCCTTTGGACGTCAGTAGTGACCCATCGTCCGTCCGCCCTCGTCGTCGCCGTGCCCCACAACAGCAGTAGTGGTTGAAGCTGCAAAAATTCATGTAAATGTTAGTTGGAATTTTGAACATTTGAAATATTCGCATAGTCAGGATTCCATGAACAATTGTGTAATTAGCGGCAGGGGAAGCAAACATAGCAATAGAAGGGATCCAAGATAGGAAAATGTATAGGAGAGCCCAGTAAGATATTGTCATTGTAGTACCAGTTTCGGCATCAACGCCATAAGCTCCACACGTTGGGAGTTTCATGTTTCGTAGTAGAATGTGAGTGAGCTAGTGATCAAGGCGGTTGAAAAGCTTGAAATCTTGGATATTTAATACGGTTGGATTTAAATACAGGAGATTAGGAAATTGTCGAGTTTATGTACAAGACAGTAGAAGGAGCAGGAGGAGATATCATTATTTGCAGTGACCTAAAGGGTTATTAGATGAGCTCTGGAGTTTTGTATATGTATTTATTATTGTGGGTGCAGGAGTTGATGCAAGAAGAACAGAGATTCGATAGACAAGTTTTTAGACGAGCTGTCCGTGTAGTGTCCAGTGAGGGAAAGGCTTTAGCTTATGGTCTAATAGTAGAAGTTGGACGGTCAGCCACGTATAACAAGAGACTGATATCAAAAAGTGTCTTTTAGACGAGAGGACGAGGAAGAAAATCTGTACCGATAAAATGATGAACTGGGCGACCAGCGAAGCCGATAAGATGAAGACCAAGACGTCCACATCGTCGTCGTCCTCCATTACCAGTAGTTGTCCACTAGCACAAGATCTCAGTAATAACAACAAGTCGACGAGTCCAGGAGCCGCCACCGCCGGACATGTGTTCATCAAGAAACACAAGCCGATACCACCTCCTCTTGATCTCAGCATCGGAGCTACCAATTTGAGCTTACACAACAATAATAACAACAATAACAATCTGACCGGAAGTTGCAGTAGCAGCCATTTTAGCCCTACGCACCAATTGCCGCCGCCACATTTATCCCCCTGGGCTTGTTCACCCCATACGGGTCTTTCGCCATTTTTGAAGTCGCCCAACTTTTCCATCTCTGCTGGATCTGCCGTCGACAACAAACAACAGCAGGACAAAAGACTTCCGCTCAGGAAAAGGTACTGATAAAATTTCATTCAAATCTCCTATTTTTACACAGTTGATAAGATATTATTACTACTCTGTAAGTTGGGTGTGCTTCAAGTTTCTGCGGAGTCAACATCCCAGTAGCTCAATCTCAGGCTAATCTTTGGTCGTAATCTAGTGGCTTGAGACCATACTTGGTCAAACCTTTAATAGCCGGTAGAAATCAATAGAATCGAATCGCCTATTGGGCCTTTGTTTTGATTATTAAGCAGTGCGTAGGCGGGAGGGAGGGAGATTTTTTGAGAGGGAACATTCAAAATTACTGCTCGCCAATCTATCGCACGAGCAAATCATCTCGTTTTCCTTTGTTAAGCCGGCGAGAGGAAGTCCGGAAGTTGACGATTTATTGACTTCGTACATAACATTAGTTCTTCTTGAGGAATTGAAGGAAAAACGTGGTGGATTTTGAAATGATTGAACTGGACATAATCAATACTTGATGTAGTTACATAATTTGATAGTAGTGTTGTGTAAATACGCTTGTGTGACGACGACGGAATGAGATCTCCTATTAATACTATGACAAGTTTAGTAGAACTTGACATCGCCATGATAGAATCAATACTAGGGTAAGCTGAATCTGAAGGAAACAGAAGATTATGAGTCATTTCTCATGATAATTTGTGGCCTCCGAGTTAGATAATTGGGTTGGTTCAGTCACCTGTGTGTGTTCAAGTACCTGATAAGTTGAGTAAATACGGGGCTCGAACAAGCTTTCAAGATATAAAAGTGTACAGTATGATTTAGGTAGTTTTTGTTTACAAACGTTTTATTGGAGGTATTCATAGTTGCGGTCAGGTGGCTTTGGGATGACTAATTCTAAAGGTACCGGCAGCATCTGTACAATTACAATTACAAATTGCAGGCTTCAGGCTCCTGTGGTTTTGCTGATTTCAAAAGTACTTTTGGCTATTATGTATACTAAGCTTATGACTATTACTAACGAAACACACGTTTGCCATTTCAGATTCTCATCGAGCTGGTCTCCTTCTCCGATGATGAACCAAGAAGACTTATCCCCACCGTCCCTCTTCAAAGACTCCCGCCCCCTTGGCTCAACCTTCACCAAGTCAGAGCATCATGATCTGAACGGCATTTCAGATGGCGAAAGCGGAAGCAGTAGCAACAGTAATGGGATTGTCATAGGCTCAGCCTTCCAATACTCAGCAGCCCCGCCGACGACAAGTAGTCTTGCCGCCATGACGTCCAGTGCTTCCAGTTCGTCCAATTACAACAACAACCGCGGCCTTTCAAGCTACAATTTTTCAAGTCTCAACACACCAAGCCCTTTTTATACTCCCAATGAGCCATCGCCCAAATTTATGAACTCGCCTATCTTCACCTATGCGCCTGAGATGTACCAAGGTCCGTATACGCCGACCCGATCTTCCCTGTATGCCCCAACTAGTCCATTTCCCCCGCATTTGAGTCTTGGAGGAGGAGTGGGGAATGGAACTAACGTAATTACCAATACAACGACCACCACCACCACTCCAGGCGGTCCCATGTCATCCGGAAGTGGGTCAAGTGGCGCTAGTGGAGGCAGCAATTCAAATTCGTCATGCTACAATATGATTCCCTCGACCCTCCTCAGCCCGGCACCTTCTCAAGCCTCAACAAATTCTCTGAGTTATGAAGATCTGCAAGATCAAAAGCCAGTAGGCTTTGCTGGCCCTGTGTGGAATATCTTCATGTCAGGGACCAAAGTCCGGTTCCATGCTGACGGGCTCATGAGTCCAACAGAATGGTACACGGTCGACGACTTGGCCCATGAAGCAGCGACACATGCGGGAATCAAAGGAGAGTATGCACCGCATGGACTTGGTATCAAAAAGGTATGGGCAAGTTTAATTCCAAATATGTTTCTGAATTTCGTGGATGATTGTCTTGGTCTTGACATTGCAGAGATAGTTGTGACGGATGCCAAAAATGTCAAAATTTCTAGAATTGTCTTATAAATAGATCCGGCGAGCGAAAGATTTCCAAGAATCTGAGCAAGTTAGAAGAATCTAGAAGAAATACGGCAAGGAGCCTGGACGAGGTGTTGAAGATGCAATTTATGATATGTATCCAGTGCAGTTCCTTTGATAAAGGAAGGATAATTGGTGCAGAGAAATATGCTAGAGTCTAATCTTGGAGCTATTTTAAATGACTTGAATCGTTAGTCAGGAGGAGGTTGATGCTGTTGGATTGGGCAAAGATTACATTACTAAACACGCACCGCACTCAAAGGCAGCAATGGATGAGTGCATAGTCTGGACTAAAGTAGACAGACTTTGAAAGATATAATTCAAGGAAATTCAGCGGATTAAATACAAGGGTTGGTTGGACTAGAAATACTGGAATGAAGACTAGAGAGAAAGAAACGAGAGAACAATCAACCGAGTAATGAAGGATGAATAGAGTACCTTGTTTTCGATATCGTTATCGCAAGCATGGTTCGTGTGCGCATGCATTTCAACTGCTATTTAATGTGTAAGCTCATTCATGTCAAACACTTTAGCTTGCAGTTTTTTGAAATGAAACAAATGTACACAAATGTCACACTTGAAAGTCGTGGTCAGCACACAGGCAGCAAGCAAGGCATTAAATGCACCAGGTTTTGCAATCTCTAATGGAACGTAATGCGAAAAGTGTTTGTGATGCGATTTTCTTGTAAGGCCATGGAAAAAAGCGGAATGGAAGATAGCAATAATGATAGCAAGAAAAATGTTGCATGTTCAAGAAGAAGGAAACGTGATAAGGGAAAAGAATATTGACAAATGACATTATATGTGACTAATTATAATTTTTGTCCTTCCTTTCAGCTCGTCGTCACGAGTTCAACCAAAGAGAGAGTTCAAATAACCTTTTGCCCTGTCGATCCAGATCGGAACCAGCCCGACATCGAAGTTGACTGCGAACCAAGTCACCCGTTCTACGTTGATAAGAAGGGTATGTACATAATTACAATGTTAATGGGATGATGAATATGTCGATTTTGTATATTTAGAAGTGATTTAAGTAGCGTAGCGTCTGCCGAAAAAGAGGAAGTCACACAGGAGCCCAACGTTTGGGGCTGAAGGAAATTGTGGACCACAAAACAAAGATTAGACTGTTTGTATAGGAGATAAGTGAGGTATTCGCTTCAGAACGTTTGCTGGCAGACTGGTGTTGATTTCAAGAGGAGTTTTTAAATCGGGTTGAGTTTATTTATATTGCTCTCTGAGATAAGCTTCTTGAAGAGGAATTTGAGACTTGAAAGGCTATGCAAGTCACAATAAGGCCAATTAGACGAATAAGTTGCAAGTTCAAACATCATGTTTTGACAAGAAAAAAAAGTTTGCTAGATATCGGTTTACAAGTCAATGTTGAATGTTATTGATTAACGCTGAAATGTGATATGATGAACTAGAGCTAATGACAGTTTTACTAATGTTACAGGTTGCTGTGCTATTAAACCGGAAGTTTTTTCTGAGCTGTTTGGGGCACAGTGCGTGCAACTGCAATGCGGAGATATTTGCATCAACCCTGCCAACAGCAGGTCTCATCAACAGCAACAAGTCAGTCAGCAGAATGCCACAACTACTAATACCACCTCGACAAGCCCTGGAACGACGAATGGTCATTTGGGAAGCAATGTGAATCACCATCAGCAACAGCAGATTATTCACCACCACCAACAAGCATTCCATGTCGGTCACGGTTCAAATGTCTATGGTGGAGTTCTGGGAGGTGCTCCCGTTATGTTTAATGGAAGCCATGTGGGAAGTCTGGGAAACTTGGAACTGAATGGAAACTTGAGTCAGAATGGCATGGCTTCGTCCATGAAGGATATGGATGTCAAGCCTGATATCTCAGCAATGCAAGGTCCGCTGAAACTTTCTGGTCATATGCCGGGGAATCTTCATCAGGGGTATGCGACGGCAAATGGGAAAAAATTTGCTGTCCCGTCAACGACGAAGAAGACAAAGGCTAAAGACGTTGGAGGGAACGAAGACAAGGCCGCAGATAAGGAAAAGGGACGGAGACCTTCTAATGCCTTTCTGCTCTTTGCTAAGGATAAGAGACAAGAGCTCATTCAGCAATATCCAGGAAAAGATAACAGGTATGGAAATCAGTAATGTAGACAGGTAGGAAATGGCAACAAAATGTATCTGACTAATGCCGGTTTTTTGCAGGTCAATTAGTGTAATGCTTGGCCAAATCTGGCGTGGTTTGGATTCTACCGAAAAGGAAAAGTACGTGAGCAGTGCTAAGGATAAGGCGGAAGAACAAAAGAAGCTTCATCCCGACTGCTGGAAGAGGAAACGGTCACAGCCGAAAGGTGGCAATGCTTCCAAGAAGGGAAATTACGGCTCAAATGTCGCCATTGCCGCTGCGGCGCCTAAGAATGGGTTCTTGCCGCACTTGCCCAATGCGAATGGACTTAAGAATGGGTATAGTGAAACCCCAGCACGATAATCAAAAGAGACAAGTAGGAATTGTATAGAAACGTTTTAGTTCGTTAGTGTAGCCTGTGACTAGATTTTTTCGGAGATCTCGAAATTAGTGGCTGTAGCAGGTCACCGTACCCGTATATGGTCAGATATTATTGGAGTTAAAAGCTTAATTTATTTTGTTTCGACATTTGCTTATTTTTCGAGAATGAACTCGGATCACGCAATATCTTCAAAGTCTTTTCTGATTGTTTTCGAGAATGTTCAAGGCTTGTTTAACCATTGCTTGCAAGTAAGCACACAAAATGCTTCAAATTTGTAACCACCGATCTTAAGAGAAGTAGTCGATATTCATCCGAGCTTGATTATGATTTCACAGTGACAGTTCAATGGTTTGACCTTGTGTTCCGCCTAGGCGACGTATTTAATATTTTGTTTTGTTCCTCCAAAGCTTCTTGCTTCAAACTACAGTTTTCAGAGGTGAACAAATTTTGTTGTAATAGATGTAGAAGTAGAATATTGTTGTGATATCGTGTGCCTTCCTGTGGACAGCTGTATCAGAATATTGGCGTATATTGTACAGTGATGGTAAATGTGGTATGTAACCTCAAATCTTTCAATATGTGATCTTGCTTTCTATCCCTGAACTGGGGAAAAAGCAAGAGAAAGAAGCTTTCGCGACTATAGTACTTTCAAATGTTATATGATGTTTATGGGTTTTGTAACCAAGTCTTTCATAAGAATGTACCATCCACGTAAGGAGAAGCTGTAGATCATTAATTGTTATTCAGTCTGTTGTTAGGCTTTTAGTTACCAATATCATTGTATGTACAATCTATGAAAGTCAGCGACGGAGCTAGTTTTGGATCAATGTTGACAATCTTTGTCGTTTTCGACAGTCGTCGTTGTAGATCGAAGCTTCTAGTTTTAATTTTGTCCAGCTAAACAAGCTGAAGAAGGTGTTTTGTCTGTGGACAAATTGGAACTTTCGCAGTTAAAAGTTTGCTGTAATTGTGAATAGGTTTGAAATTAAGTAGGTAAGCATAGTCTTTCAGAGCTATAACTGCTGTTGATACATGATTATTTCGGTTGCTTTAGAGTGCGGGCTTTAGTCTTAAAAATTATGATTGTTTGGTAATGATGATATTGTTTCATGTGTTAAGGTTTGAATTTTTTGATTGATGCAGTCTAGAGTTCTGTACTCAGCGTTGGATAACTTAATAGTGACATGACATTATGTTACCAGTCGCAGCTGTTAGTTTTATGTTAATATCTTTCCGTCTTTTGATGGATCCAGTGTCATTCTTCTTTTCGGAGCAGTAACTGTGCTGACAATATTGCAAGAGGATGACAGGACTTTTTAACGAAGGTGTCAGTTGTATACGATACGCCAAAAAGTAGTTTGAAGCTCATTAGAGTTGACTATTTTACAATGTCAAGTTTAAGAGCTCCAGACTATCGTACAATCTCGCTTTTAGCAGCATTACTCGTTTATGCTGAAACTCTAAAAAATGCGAGATGTAACTTGAGACTGGGGTTTGAGCGTTACAAAAAGATCAAATGGCTATTATTGCTCACAAGAGAGCACATAGTTTGTATGTGAATAGTCATCATGTCGGTTCTAAAGATGTAATTTATTGTAAATCTGTGGGTGAATTTCGGGATTATTGGCTATCGACTGTAATGCTATGTTCTAATAGAGATTTACTTTTGTAACTTGCTTATAGATCGTCTCCTGTTTGGAGCGAAAATCGCTACAATGTTCGATTGCGTGAAATTCGTTGCAATAAATAAGCTTTGAGTTGAACCGTGTTTAGCAGACAACGTTTATTCCCGTGGCATGGAATATAGATTATAGAATAGCAACAAGTAATAATAGTCTGCACGTAAAGATTGAAGCACAGACTAATTGCAGAACCTATTACATACTACAGTTCAACTACAACGATATTATACATATGACCTTTGCATTGCTATATGGACTATCTAAATCCCTTACAGACCATGTATTGCTTTCAGCACCAAACGTGTTCAGTCGGACTGCATGCATTGCGACTTGCAAATATCAAGGTACGTGTTTTGGCACATGGATAATTTTAGCTCGTGTATTTTTCTATAAACTACAAATTTGAAGCTAGCAGTGATCTAGTCCATACTGTTGGAGATTCGACTTGAAGTAAAACAAACGTTGTATGAAGAACATTAAAAATAAAATGGCACACTCTTAAATGGCTATAGATTAAAACTCTTGATTGAAGCACCATATTGCACTAGATGACTTATAATCGGGGTTGATTTACTTCTTGCCGTTCTCAACTGGAGTTTCTTCACGTGGCTCATGCGGAGCTGGAAGCTTTTCCCAGGATGGCTCAACACCCCAGATTTCACGGCCGTACTCGGCAATCGTTCTGTCGCTGGAGAACTTTCCAGAAGAAGCAATGTTCATGATGGCCATTCGAGTCCAGGTTTCCTGATCGAGGTAGGTTTGATTGACCTTCTCCTGGCATTGGATGTAAGCGTCATAATCGGCGAGAGTGTAGAACCTGAATTCAGAAACCTCACATTAGGTACCAGGTCAAACCATAAGAGAATTGGACAAGCTTAACTGTATTGTTCGCTTACCTGTCGTACTTAAGCAGAACATCTACCAAAGCGTGGAATTCGCTTGGGTTGCTTGGAGAAAAGTGTCCACCCTTGATTTGATCAATGCAGAGCTTCAATTCAGGGTTGGCGTTGTAGTAAGTCATAGCGTCGTAACCCTTCTGCTTCAAGTCTTCGACTTCATCAACGGTCATGCCGAAAATGAAAATGTTCTCGTTGCCCATTTCCTCGGCCATTTCAACGTTGGCTCCGTCCAAGGTTCCGATGGTGAGGGAACCGTTGAGCTACAAGTTCAAATTAGTAATTAATTAGCATTTGTCTATCAATCACGGCCGATTCAACAGTTTGACATACCATGAACTTCATGTTTCCAGTTCCAGAAGCTTCAGTTCCAGCAGTAGAAATCTGTTCGCTGAGGTCAGCAGCAGGGATGATCTTCTCGGCGAGGGTGACACGGTAGTTTTCAAGGTAGATGACTTTGAGCTTGTCGCCAACTTGTGGATCATTGTTGACAATGTTACCTACGGCGCAGATAAGTTTGATGATCTGCTTAGCAGCGTAGTATCCTGGGGCAGCCTTTCCGCCGATCATGATTGTGCGGGGAACAAAGTTTCCTTTGGGGTCACTCTTGATACGGTTGTACAAAGTAATAATGTGGAGACAGTTCAGCAGTTGACGCTTGTACTCGTGGATACGTTTGACCTGTAAAAAAAGGTTGTGAGACATCTAGAATTTGTTGCCATACAGTGGATTGCATCAGCAGAATTGGTAATTACCTGAACGTCGAAGAGAGAAGCCGGGTTGATTTCAACACCATAGTCTTTCTCCAACAGCTGAGCAACCCGCATCTTGTTTTCTTGCTTGACGGTTTGGACGGCACGTTGGAACGCCGGATCTTTGGCGTACTTCTTCAACTGAGCCAACTGGTCAAGATGGACAACCCATTCTTCTCCTATTTTCTGTAACCACGAAACGTTTTCCCTCATGAAACTCTTTGGAAACCAATTGAACTTCAAGCCATAAAAGGTGAAAACTTACCTCTGCAATGACATCAGAAAGACTGGGGTTGCACAGGAACAACCAACGGCGAGGGGTGATTCCATTGGTCTTGTTTTGGAATCTCTCTGGGTACATCTCGTAGAAGTCCTTGAATCTGTAGCATGAACAAGACCCACATGAAGGACAAGGAACTTCCAAGTTTTATACATAAAAGCCATCACGAAAACTTACAGATCACGCTTAATAATCTCAGAATGAAGAGCAGCGACTCCATTGACAGCGTGCGAACCGACAATAGCCAAATGTGCCATGTTGACGCGCTTTTCACCATCTTCTTCAATCAAGGACATGCGACGCATTCGGTCCAAGTCACCAGGATACTTCTTCTCGACTTCCTGCGAGATGAAAAAAGTTTTAATTTTGAGTTACAAATATAGTTGCATAACTTTTAAACTGTTGGAAAAATGAGAACTAACCTGCAAAAACTTGAAGTTGATCTCGTAGATGATTTGCAAGTGTCTTGGCAAAATGTTCTCCAACATGGAGCAAGTCCATCTTTCTAAGGCTTCTGGCAAAACAGTGTGGTTGGTGTAGGCACAAACCTTAACGGTGATGTCCCAAGCCTAGAAAACAATCATCATCAAACAAATTCCAAAAGTCATTATAGATCAGATACCATCATATCCGCTTGTAGCTCACCTTTTCCCAAGTCAAGCCTTCAACATCCATCAAAATTCTCATCAATTCCGGAATGGCAAGAGAAGGATGAGTATCATTCAACTGGATAGCGACCTTCTCAGGCAAAAGTTCCATGTTTGACCTTGTGACGCCCCTGCTCGCATACTTGGAAGACTTGAACCGCCGGATGATATCCTAAAAAACATAGTCCTAGCGTTCACATACACACCTTGTAAGATTGTAGTACATATTATTTGCTCTGATAGCCTCACTTACCGACAAAGTAGCAGCACACATGAAATATTCTTGCTTCAACCTAAGCTCCTTGCCCTCGAAGAAGTTGTCATTCGGGTACAAGACTCTGGAGATGTTCTCAGCCAAGTTGCGATCAAGTACAGCTTGAATGTAATCTCCGTTGTTGACTGAAACACATGAAAATATCATATTATAGCACATATCTCGTATCATATCTATAGTTCTTCAATGAACACATATCACTTACAAAACTTCAAGTCGAACTGAGTAGGTGACTTGGCAGACCACAACCTCATGGTGTTGACAACGTTATTACCATATCCAGGAATGGGATAGTCGTAGGGCATAGCCAAGACTTGCTGAAATAACCAACAAACCGTTTAGAATCTTTGTGTAAAGCCTTCAAACACATCTACACTTTAGTTAGTAAAGCTTCCTCACCTGACTATTAACCCATTTCTTGCCCTCAGGAGTCTCCTCAACATGGCCATAGAAATTCACCGGGATGGTATATTCAGGCCTTGCCTTTTCCCATGGACTTCCATACCTCAACCAATCATCAGGTTCTTCAATCTGCTCCCCATTCCGGATCCTTTGAGCAAAGATACCATATTCATAACGAATACCATATCCATAAGCTGCCATTCCCAAAGTTGCCATCGAGTCCAAGAAACAAGCCGCCAAACGCCCAAGACCTCCATTTCCCAATCCTGCGTCTTCCTCCTTTTCTTCCAATTCTTCGATATCAAGACCGAGCTAGACACAAATATTTGTCATTAGTCTACTGATCACTTCGTCTAATCAATCCCCTTCAGTCAACATTAACTGACCTGGTACATGGCTTCATCACAAGCGGATTGGATTCCCAAGTTACACATGGTGTTGGTCAGGGCTCGGCCCATGTAAAACTCCAGTGACAGGTAGTAAACCCTCTGGAATCACCAAATCCATCATTAATTTACATTCCACACAAATCACAAACCCCCTCCAGCTATTAACAAACTACACTAATCAGCTCTTCTTCTAACGGCTACCAAAGAGTGTCCAGTACCGTTCTTCAGCCTTGAAAAAGCTTCTAGTTGCTACGCAATAACATAAATTGCCACTAAGGGCAGACTCACCTTGGGATCCGTCTCGTACCAAGCCTGGCTCGTCCTGATCCACCTGGACGTCAAATGATCCTTGACAGTGTGGGCAAGGGCAAAGTAGTAGTCGAGATTGGTGGCCACATTCCGGTCCTTCACGAGCGTGTAGTGGACATGTCGGTTGAACGTCTTTTTGATGTTGGAGACGGACTCAACTTGGGCGATGCCGCGGACCGAAATCTGCTTCCGCCGCTCGGTGTCTGACAACTGCGACATTGTCGTGCCTTCTCTTCCCGCCCAAACTGAAATCGAAATCAAAAATTCACATTAATGTTCTCGAAAATCAAAGTTTTACAAAATTCACAGGAAATCAGCTGATTTTCCAAAACCGACACCTTTTCAAAACTTACCTTGAAAATTAAACTGCTTCCAGTCCTACAACTGTAGACGTAACTCTCACAATCACACACTTTCAAGCCAAGAGCACCAAAGTCGATGTTGACACGACCGAAGAACGCTGCAAGTGTCGTCGTTAAATATTTCCTACTTTGAAACTGCTGACTTTGCTCCTGCGGCGACGACGACGACGACTAGTGCGTTGCTCTCCTCGTATGATTTCTTCCCCGTCTAAAAGCATGGGATAAGCATAAGGACCAGAGCCTGTCGGTAGGTACATATCGACATCGGCCAGAACAACTCCAAGAGAAAAACAACTTGGAATGAAAAGCTGTAGCGAATTAGCATTACATTCGTTTCGCAGCCGAGCTCTAACTAATGGAAATCTCTCCAATCTCATAGCGAATTCTGATATAAGCACAACATACTAAATATATAAGCTTCTTCAACAACATCTTGACGACCAAGAGTCTTCATCAGATTCATCTTGAAGCCGAGTTCAACTTTTGCAATTGCTCAAGCTTCCGATTTGTATGCATAACATATACCCAATCTGCAATTTCATCACAGCCTTAGGTGCTTCTGGTGGTGCCAGGTTTGGCTGAGGTTTATATGGCTAGCGCTAGAATAGAAGCCTATGTAGATGCGTCTATTAGAAGCCAATTTCGTAGTTGGCACCGTCCTATACATACAGTTTAAGACATGCATCTTGAAGGTGCTTCTTGACTTGACATTACTTGAGCATTTCACTCTCACTCATTGCTAGCGAATGTTAGTTTGTTATAGCCATTTTATAGCGACCTCAAGTCACGAGGTTCAATGTCGAGCCTTGTTGTTTGACATTCTTTTCCGTCTTTCTTATCACCTTTTTCCATGCCAGACATATATTTCCAACTCGTCCAAGACTCTTCGAGGCGGCTTCTAGTGCCAGGACAACGGATGAACCATTTTTCTTTAAGCTCCTCTGTAAAAGAGCCATTAAATCCACAAGTCTGCAGAAGAGACGCTGTCAACAACAGGAATACGAGACAGCCTACTTTCAGCTTCGATTAGATGGCTTTTGCGTAATCGTTTACTACTACACGAGTCAAATCAACGCTGCTCCTGCTGCTGCTGCTGGCCAAAAGTCTTCAACTGCTCAAGCTAACTGGAGCAAGCGAGGCAAATGACCCAACTTGGATTCTATCCTCCTGGCTTCAAGATTAAGCAATCGGCTAAAAGCGTCAAATATAATCCAGTGACATGTTCTAAACTCGACATTCTCATCATTTCAAATATACACATTAATAATCTGCAAGCTTCCGCACATGAAACCATCAAATCATCATAAACTGTCGGCGGCCCAGGTTCGGCAAGATTCGCCAATCTTCTCCAAAGCTCGAGCGTGTCCAACGACTTTGGGCTTGCACTAGGCCATGGATTCTGTTGTTGGTTGAGGGGACGAGATGCAGTTCGTTACGCTTACCTTTACTATATGGGAGATGAAAATTATAGTTGAGCTTAAATGTCCATGTGGCAAGAAACCCATTAGAAGAACGCTTGCTTGCACTTTCCTACTTCAGACACTGCTTCAGAGCGAGGATTCAATTGGCAAAAGTCAGGTGGTAGCGTGATGGCGACGTGATGCAGGAATGCTTAATCAGTTTCTGTTTCCTTTGACCACATGCAGCGCAGCGTCCATGGTTGGCGCTTTCAAGTGGTCAAATTACCACGTGCAGTAAATATCAAATGAACGAGTTAGCAAGATGCGTCCAAACTAATTTAAAGAGTTAATAGGTGTGCAATAATGGCTGTTTGCACTATAGAAATCTTTTGTTGATGTTGGCCAAAGAGCTAAGGCCAAAGATGTCCAAATGCACTTGTATTATATTCATAGCTTTTTATTGGTACTGAATCGATGCGAAACTACAATACAAACTTGATCACAAACTTTCACCACAACACAACAATTCAAGCGCTCTATAGGATTCTCTCGCAGTGTTCACCAGATTCAATTGGATTCATTATAGTATTATGTAACTGCTAAAAGTAATTGTAAGAAGGAAAGCCTACTGAGGAATCAACAGTTAATATAAGCTTCCATCATGTTGCAGCCGTGTAAACATTTAGTTATATACTTATCCAATCGTATTACCCAACAGGAAAGCGTTATATGCTGCTGCTCTTCGTCAACCTGAAGTGTATACCAAGTGCAAAACTGTACAATCGATCAATCAATTCACCTTCCCGTTTCTCCCGTAAAGCAATTACGATCAAAGCTGACACTTGTTAGATCAAGATCTCATACAAATTGAATTTTGAGTCAAAGTGCAAATGGGAATCAAAAGCAGGCATCGCTCGTGAGGTGCTACTATCATATTAGTTCTGTATCACATTTTAAGGACATTACGACGACGTGCCATAAGTACCATACCTTGAAGCCGTCTCTTTTTCATCATATTCAACCAACAATCAATCAAAAGCTAAAGCCCACTATACTTGCAAGCTTCAGCTCCTAGCAAGCTACCTATTAGTAAATACATTATCATTCACTTCTTCTATAATGCATCTTTAAATCTGTAACCTACAAATCGTTTCTGAGCACAAAGCTAAACTAACCCTTGTATTTAGACTCTACCTTAAGTCTAATAGCGATGCTTGATGACTATTTCAATCTTAAGTACATACAGCTGCTGCTCCATGTCTATCAACGAGTTAAATAAATATATGTAGGCCTGCAGAAGAACATTATCAACCAGTGTTGTTGTTGTTAGTAAGGTAAAAAGTTAATATTTCATCGGTATAAGAAAACATCGAGTTTGGCAGTACTGTCTTATGGGAAACTGTGTTGTGAGAGCAAATTCACCTGATTCACACGGTTAGTCGGCATGAGTTTAAAGATTCAACAATAAGCTACATCATTCATAAACGATGTACAATCAAGGCGTTATATTAAATGGTCTCTTAGCTATCGAGTATTATCGAGTTCGCAAAAATTTCAGGAGCCAATGCAGTAGCTAGCTATGTTAAGAGTTAGAGTTGCAATATCCTATATGCTATATAAGCTACATTACCTTCAGGTAAATGTAATTTGAACTTCTGACTTATTGTTTTTAAACAACTTACAATATGCGTGTGTGGATAAATATACACTGATTACTTTTTTCTCCTCCCCCTCCGCCACCTCAGATGACAGTTTAAAGACTTGGTCAATTCGATCCAGGTTGGTGGCTTATTATTTTGATTCTTATTACTGTGCCATATTCATCTGAGACTGATGATCACATTCACAAAAGCGAGAATTGTTATATAACAGGACATAAACCATCCAACATAAGATCTAAAATATTTCCGTGTGTGTAATATTATGTAGAATATTCAAACAATCGAGTGGTTAAATATAATATATCTATATGTCGTTCATTACAATCGTTCCTTCTCGTCTCAATCAAGATGTTACACCTTCATTCGATCTATAAGTAAAATTCATGTAGGCATCAATCATGCAGATGTATATGTGCTCCAGCTTCACGCATCCCACGCTCCTTACTGAGCCTTATCTTTCTTGCCGAAGGGGATGGCTGCTGAGACCCTGCAAGAACAAAACAGAACGATATTAGCAACGAAATTCTTCAAATTTCCAAAAACTGCTGGCACAACGTTTTTAACACAACTCCCAACTTACTTTGCCATGACTTCGGAATATTTGGCCTGCGCTAGCTCAAGATATTGGTCGATGACGGTCTTGTTCTGCTCATAGACCTTTGGAGTGGCGAAAAGAGCAATGAGTCCCAAGATGACGAGTGTGAGACCATTGAACCAAGATCCGATGTACGTGAGTAGATACAAAACAACGCCAAACTTGACCGAGTCGACGATATCCTCCAC
>JAQGBJ010002442.1:0-16486 GCA_034698345.1 Sphaeridia pumilis
GATCTAACGGGTTGTGCCGATTCTTCAGGTCATTTTTAGCATGTTTTTGTTCTGTGTTGTTAGGGCAGTCCATGGTCAATTCTGATCACTTCCGACAGAAAAACAAAAAGTAATACAGTCGTTTACAAATTACGAATTGCATGGTGACTTTTCAATCATTTGAAGGCACTATTTATGTACTCACCGTTGTATTGAAAGTGTGGCAATTTATTCAGTAATCAAGAGGTTTGCAAAACGACGAAACTATGGAATACAATCAACATTTAATGAGAAACTGTAAACACATCTAGCGGCTTGCGAAATGCTGACGTGAAGAGATCAAAGTTGTTTTGATTTTGCTTGCCATAGAGAAAAAACACCATAGAAATGGCAAACGCGGGAATTTCAACTGTTTTGCCGCATACGACGAAGAAGATTCACCGAAACTATTGCAAACACGTGCGACGTAGAAATGGCAAATGCGTAATTTCGAAGAGATTTCCCTGGCATCTCTATCTGTATACATTCGTGCGTGAGCTTTGAAGGCTTGAAGGGGTTAATGGAACTGCGTAAGATAAAAGCTGGATCGATACTACTGTTAGTCAAACGACATACGAGGAAACGAGGAAAGAAGGCATGGAAAGTTTAAACTCAACGGGTGCATCGCCACAACCGACTTCAAAGAACATCCGCAACTCGACCAGCAGTTGTAAAGTAAGTGCTACACGGAGAAAGCGAAAGTCAAAGAATAAGAAAAGTTTTAAAGGCAAAGTCAACCAGCATCCAAAGACTGTGAAGAGTACCAAAGGGTCTGTGAAACCAAAAGAGTCGTAAGTCTACTATTAATCAGACAATGTAGTTGACGTATTGTAACGTGGAAATTAATCTGTTTTTGTTTTCAACTTTGACAGGTGGATACACCAGAGGCTAGCGTCATTGCAGAAGAACCGAGTGAGACCTTTCAAAAGGACATGCGTTTTCAATTTGAAGGTGAGCTCAGCATATCTTGGTACTCCAGTTTAATTCAATTTGAAAGGTTAGAATATAGCATCTACATTTGTTTGATTCAGGGTAAATGCTCCAGAGATTGTTCCTACGCCCACATTGGACGCCCAAAACGACCAGAAAGATGCAAGTTTTTTATGATGGACTCTTGTACTGCTGGTGAAAATTGTTATTATTCGCACAAAGTACCGTGTAAATATCATCAAGTGTACAATACATGTAAACAAGAAAACTGCAAGTTTAGCCACGATATTATGAGCTACGAAGAAAGGATGAGATTTCTCAAGGTGAGTAAATGCCCGTTTGGGGATTTTAAATGAAGTCAATCATGAAGTTTCTATTCAGCTATTAATCGCTAACTATTTTTTAGGACTTCAAGTGCGATCTACCCCCGACGGAAATCCACCACGATTTCAATCAACTAGTGCCAAAGCACTCACAGAATCCGTTACTTCGTCCAGACATTGAGGGTGAAAATAAAGACCCGTTTTTAAAAAACAATCGTCCTCCGCCAGTGTTAGAACCTCAGGTTCCTGTGGCCATGGAGGTTACAGCAAATTCAGACAGTGAAGAAAATAGAAGTCTCGAAGAAACTCTCCCAGACAAACCAAAAGAAGAAAAGCCTCTGAAACCAATCAGAGGGTTCTATAAAGATACCTTGAGTGACGACGAAGAAGAAACCGCGCAGGAATCACCTCAGATGCCAGACCTTGAAGAGCCAGTTGAACTTGTACAATCACCAAATGACCCTGAGGCAGAAGCAGTGAGGAAGATTGAGGAAGAGATTCGGATGGATGCGGAAAATTTGGAGAACTTAGACCCAGAAATGGAAACTTTTGGGTTCGATGCGAGTGTTCCTGTAGGGATGGATGACCCTGAGTGCCCTTGTATCAACGGAATTCCTGACGATGAGATCGAGTGGAAACTGCAAAAAGCTTTTGCTGCGTACCCAGACTACAGTGACCTAAGGCCCCAGTATTTGATCTCACTATCGGTTATAGATCCAAGACTAGCTCCTGTTAATCGCAAGTTACCACCTAAGGAGTTCACGGAAGAAGAAAAGTTCCAAAATCGTGAAAATGACTTTAGCAAGTCCTTATCAATGTCAAATTTGTTCGGAAAAGGGGCAACAAGGAATCAGACTGAAAACGATTATCCGGAAGACCATCGTCGGATATCCAACGCTGAACTTGCTGAAATGTACGCCGAAGACGACACACCTGCATCCCCGCTGCAGGTAGATAACGAAGGGGCTGAGGAGAATGGAGATGCCGATGTGGACCTTGACGATATTGACCCTTGTTCTGGTCCAGGGTAGATGTATCATATTTAGTAGTGATGTAAAAAGTGGTACTGTATTTCAATGTTTTTATATTGACTTCTACTAGTATTTTCGATTTGCGGTGTAAAAAATTGGACTTATGTAAAGCTTTTTGATATATCTTTTGCAAATAGAAACTATGTTGTTAGAACGCGATATGCTGAATGCTGTCCATGAGCCTAGTATCAAGTGTACTTGTGAACCGAACCTGTATACCTTGTTAGTCAGACCAGTGTGTTCCTAATGGTAGCGTCAGGTATCGGTGATATTTATGAACATGCTTCACATTTTGATGAATTCATGTTCTTATGTGTTGTTACGTAATTCATTTTGATGGTTGTTAAGTAACTCGGTTGAACTCACAAATATAAATGTGCAATAGCCAATTGAATTGCCAATAAGAAATATGTACTCTCTACAGCACCTGAGTATTAGATATTCTCTTGCAAAGCTAATAACGAATACGACAGATTACAACCAGGTTGTCAGAAACCAGTAATTACTGGAACCACGCATCAAAGAAAGCTCCCACGGTTTTTGGTTTTATGATCCATGCATTTACTTCCCTCCTAATCCTTCTCCTTCGTGGGAATAGATCAAAAGATTTTCCTTACGTAATTAAGAGTCGTTGAAGAACTACCCAACATTAAATAACCTTTGAACGCGAACCGTAAGAAACCGGCAAATGTTGGATGCCGCAAGACCGTTCGCATCGCTAACAATTGGACACTGCACACGCCTATCCTCCTTGTATTTATGCTGTTCTACCCCGTCATTTCCTTTCGGTGTGATCAAATCGGTCTCACGGCTGTTGAACTTGTACTTGACGGGCGATGAAACAAAAATGTCTTATCACCTGATAATCTCGTGTATAACAGCAAGGAACAAGACAGTTTCGTTTTCAGTTATGCGCTGGCTTTATCCACGGACAAAGTGTACTCAAACGTACAAAGTAACAAACGGCTACAGCCACAAGTGGTCTTCTAGCTGAGCAATGGAGATCATTGACTAGCACCCAGCACACCTGGCAGTACTATATATAAAATTGTTGACTACTACATACTTTGGATTGCTACTTTTTCTCTCATTAACCAAAACTGAAGATCTCAGCAAGTGCAAAATCGAACATGGAGACTACAAAGAGACTGGTTACGCTAACGTTAGTGCTCTGTACCTTGCCGATCGCCAAGGCCTGGATGACGTCCCGGGTAATACTGCTGGAGTCGACGTCATTACACATCTCTCTTGAAGTTTTGGCAAAATCCCACGTTGAAAAGCAGTCTTTCTACGAAGAAATGAACGAGAGGCTGAAGTCCAAGTCCAAAATTCTTACGACTTCGCCAGGCATGGCGGTTCAGCTAACTCCAGAGCAAGCGTCTAGAAGCATCGTTCAACTGGAATGCATTTCCGACTATCCAGCGACCTGGGTTTATGAGGGACCATCTGAGGTACGATTCTGTAACAGGAAATGATACAAAGGTTGAAATATATGTACATAATTCATGCTTAAACTTTTGCAGGGACCAGGCATTCAAACGGTTGCTGAGACCAAGAGAGAATTCTCAAACATTTCCGATATTGGGACTTACCGTTTCGTTGCAACAGCAAAAATTCTTCATCCTAAGGAGAAAACATCCGGAAAGTACACTTGCAAAAGTTTGATTCATCCCGCAACAAGGCAGTCGTTCCACATATTCGTGGCGGGGGCTGAGTACTTTATTTCGACGTCGAGGAAGGTTCAAGGACAAATTGAGGACCAGTCTCTAGTGATTCCGTGTCCGATTTCTCATCTAAACCATACTGGACTTGAGTTGGAGTTGTTCCAGATGGATCCCGAATCGGTAACAAGCAATCGGAGCAATCTGAAATAGGGAGCATTAAGATCATTTAAAATCTCTTTGCTTGACAATTTTAGGATCATCCTGAGAAGATACATAATGTAACCTATGACCCTAAAATTGGCTTCATTAGGTCCCTCAGGGAGTCTACAGTCTACCCATGGGGGCAGTATATTTGCACTTGTAAAAACGCTTCCTACACCAACTCTATCACTATCGATGTGGAGCCTCCTCCAGGTAACTTACAATTCCTACGGCAACTCCTAAAGTTGACGACCACAGAAACCAAAAATCTTGATTCCAATTTCCAGAAACTAAAGTACGGGCTACAATCAAAGGTCACTTTGTAAGACTGATGAAGAATATCAAGCAACTATTTGTTTGCGAATCAAAGACGAACGTTACTTTCTACTATTCGACGGCCTGGTCCGGAATGAACGAACTGTTACATCCCGTAACTTCTCCCATAACTTTCAGTTATGACGCTTCTTCTGATTTCCCTTATTCAGCAAACATGAATGCAGACCCTAGAGAATTCGGCACCTTCGCCCTCATCCACTGCGTAGACTCTCAAATGGCAGAAAACTTGCGTCAAGTCGATCTTCAGGAGGCTGTCCTGCATACCTGGGAATACTCCAGTCGAGGTATATTTTCACCCCCTGTTACGGTCCTACTATTAGAAAGTTGATTTTCATTGGGATCACTCTTAAAACTTCAAAGGCAGTAAAAAGAACATGACCTTCACCTACCACCAACAAATGGACGCTTTTATCTGCTGTACCATGGACTCCTACACTGCGCCCATCATCAACGTTCTTCCACCATGTGACACCTTCCAAGAGTGCCTACTTCGTTATCCTGCCGGATCCACCGATAGACCCCAGATGGGAAGTCTCGCAGGAGAACTCCAGATCTCCAAGGATCAAGACCTAGATATAGCTTCAGCTTTCAGCTATTTCATATCGTCGGATTTCGGTAGAGCCACAGAGAAGATGAACTTTTATGCTGACCCGACTTCCATGGTCCGGTGGAAGACACTCCCATCCCATTGCACAGCCCGGCAGAGGTATCACGACGAAAAGTTTGCGATCATCAGATGTTCAATTCCAGCGCAGCCTGGTATTCCCCTAGATTTCCCCAGTCAGGAATTCATCTACGCCAATGTCAGAAACAAACACGGTTAGTTGATATATTCAAGCTGTTTGGTCGTCTTCAAAGTTCATGGTTCTTACATTGAATTTTGGTAAGCAGTGATGAGCATGGAAGAGCTAGCAAACGCTCATTCATCCGTCGATATCGAACTCTATTTCCGAGCGCAGCGAGCCATTCCCGGTGATGTACTCCGAGTCAGGGTTGGAGACAGGGTCGTCGTCAAGTGTTCGACCAACAACTTTGTCTTTTCAAATCAGAAATATTTGGCATTCCAGAGGGACACTGGGATTGAAATTCTTGGTTAGTTTGATAACATTCTTCTGATAAAGCAAAAACTCCTATGATTTCGATGGCTCACCTCCATGTAAATTCTGGTTACAGCAACGCCCATCAAACCACCCCTTATCAGACAAGACGGAACAATTTCCAAAAGAGACACTTTGAACGCTATCACCATTCCTGACGATAAAGTTAAGGCGATCCACTGTTTAGCCCCGCTTTGGTTTTCCTTGGGATGGAGGAATGCAACCGTCGAGATTTCAGCGTCTTCGCCTTAGAACATAGAAATATCTAATTTTAACTACAAAACATTCTAAAAGCAATCGTGTCATCCCCTCCTCTATAATTTTACACTATTAAATACATATATCCAAACACAAAATGTCCTTTTAGATTCAAAGGAATTTCATAGATGGAACGAATGCTTCGACTCTCGGCAACAGCTTTGCTGCTATTCTGTATGTATTTAAATTCATGTAAACAACAACATTCTTGGGCGGGCTCGCGGCGTAGCCTCTTGTGTTTTAAGAAACGTCTTTTTGCCTTTAGATACAAGGAGAAATTGCAAGGACCGCTTTGTTCTAGAGTTTCTATAGAGGCTATTGGAGATTGTGCTGCAAAATTTTAATCAACTTGACTCTAACTCAATCTGAAGTCTAAAAGCTGTTTCTAGTTAGTTAGACTTATCAACTTATTGCAATGGATACGAATCGAGTACTTGTCCAAATCTCCTGCAAAAATGGACTCATCGGCAAGTTTGCGGTGGACATGATGGTCCATTTGGAAGATACATGGATTGAAATCATGGGCGAGCCGGCTATATGGGATGAACTTACTGAAACCATGGTAAGTAATTATATTGGCTGGATTAGATGTACAATACATGTAAATGGAGTTAAGTAGTAGTATTTTCGTGAAGTCTAAATTGACCTACGAAACATTATTGTTCTTACAGAAAAATCTCAGCAACATAACCGACATTTGTGGTATCCATTCAAGCAGCAAAACCTTTGAATGGAGGGATACAGTGAGTAGTTTTTTGAACGTTTAGCAGTTTAAATTGTATCGGAGCTTCTAAATTAAAGTTTTCACTAATTTCAGGTCGCGGAAAGCATTCGAAAGAACTTTTCAAAGGAGAAACGGGAGTTGAAAGTGTGCGTTCGGAAGAAGAGGATTGACAAAAACGTTCCCGAGTTCGCCGTCGCCGATACGCCAGAAAATGAGCCCTTTAGCGGTCTAGAGGTAGAAGGCGGGAACTTGGCTGGCCCTCAGATCGACATGGTAGCTGGAGCTGGAGTTGAGTATGGAGATGTTGTTAAGATGGAACACGGGGACGCGGAAGTGGAAGTCGAGATTGAAAGTGTACGTGTTCGCTTCGTTTGATATCGGATAGTCGATAGAATTAACTGAAATGAGGTCTTTGCACAAAAGGCCCATAACACGGTCGCTAATTGGTTCTTCTTTCATGGTTTCAGGATGAAGATGTAAGTCAGGAGAGTGAATTTGGCACGGATAGCAACTTCCGAGGGCTCTCCCCGACACCGACGACAGCAACTTCGTTTTACCATGATAATATTGACCACGAAAGGTGTGAGATGCTGAAGGACAGGTTTCAAGGCATGGCGAATGAACAGGTGAGAAACTGGAAACGTTGATCAAAAGTTAAGCAAATCATAATTAGTGTCCTAACCACCTGGTTCTAGGTTCAATATTTGATTGACGGTTACCAGCTTTTCGTCCAGAACGGGGATATTAATAGGCAGATGAAGAACGACACCCGGTATCCTCAGCTGACCACCTTCCTACGTGTACTTTTCCAGGAGAATAGTAATGGCAGCGCGTTTTACGACCCAGCTTTTTGATTACGTGATTGTTTTGATTGAAACCAAAACCTGACGATTGACACATGACTTAGGGAAAATGAGGAAATGAGTAATATACTTTAGGAAGACCATTTTAATTGTAGATGTTGATATTTAATCGTTTTTTCATAGCTGCTTAGGTGAATCTAAGTACATCAACTCGATAGTTTTTAGCGAATTTTGACTTCGGAATAAGGCTTTTCTTAGCAAGGACAGATTGTACCATAGGAGATAGTGTATCAATCTCGCGTAATACCAATAATCTTTCATTGACTAAGGCCAGAATCTTTTCCGGAGTTTCTACATCATTATTGTACACAAAGTTGGTATATTGTCCATCTAGGATAACTCCTATCCACTGAATCAAGTTATTTACATTATCATATTCTGTTAGAATGTTCACGGTATTAAAGATGTTCACGATCGTTTGTAAAAGTCTTTTCGCGACTCCAAACTCCAGCTTCTTGACGGGAATAACTGCTGCATTACGATCAAACGTTCTTTGCAAAACTTGGCGGATCGTTTCCTCGCTTGCTTCTTCTAGGTGCCCTTCTTCAGGTAACAGAGACAGCATCAACATCAGCATGTAGTTCTCGGGAATTTCGGAAAAGTAGTCTAGGATCCATTTCACCACATTGATGCTGTTGAGCTTAGCATTGATCGCTTGTGGTACTATCTGAGCGCAGATTCTGTAAAGGAGAAGACAGTCTAAGCACTAGAATCCAACAAGAACCATCTTAATTTTCAGTATTAATAAATTGCTTACAATTCTTCGGGGTGACCGCTTCTCTCCAAGTTTTGTGCGATACCTTTCAAGTCTTCGAGGTCCACGCCAAGGTCGTCACTATCCTCAAATTCGTTGTTAGCGCTCTCACTATTAGCTGGTTTGGACTTTTCTTCCAAGTCATCTGCTGTAACTCCTTCCCATCCATCTTTCCAAGGATTTTTTGTTTCGTACAGGTCAATTTGCTCCAACTTATGCCGTCCCACAACACTGGATAACAAGGTTTTGTTGGACCTTACACCGACAACCAGGATATTGAGACCTAGAGGCACTAAGACAAGTGATCCAACTTTTGCAGCGATCGGTGGTGCATCGTAAAGTTTCAGAGGTTGTTTGCACAATACAAGGTCGTACTTCACGTCGTATACAATAACAAGAGACCCTTCTTCAGCTGAATCAGAACCGTAACAGAGTATACTGCTGTCATCTTGTTGGAACATCAACGACGGATTCGATAAGGAGAAGTAACGGTCGAACATAGACAGCTTGAACGGTTCCCTTGCCGTTGCTTTGCTCGACTCATCGATCGTAAGAATGTACTTATACAAGAAGCCATCAGAACCTATAAAGGAATCATCATTTATGAGCAACCTCTAGAGTAACGACAGGTAGCAGATTTCCTTGGCTTATCTCCAGAACTCACTCATATACAAAAGATATGTTTCCAATGGCGCCACCATCAGAGTCCATCCGAGAATCGTGTGTCCAGTTGAAGAAATAATTGTATGTTGCTGGGGCTTACTTTCTTGTGCGTCAGTACTTCCAGATAGCAAGGAGGAGACAAAAACATTCAATAATTCTTGTTTCTCTTTTCCGCATTTTGATCGAGCCTAAACAGAAGAACCATAATCTTCAGCATAAGATCTCAACTCAATAACAGATGAAGCAGTCTCTCTTGCTTCTGAGCACATACCTTCTTAATCGGCTTCTTTCCCACAACAAGATAAACCATATTTTCTGCTTCATTAACTTTGTAGTCCATAATCTTCCATTGATCAGGGTCGAATAGCGCAATGTCAGCATCCATAGATTTTCTGGCAGTTACGGCCTTAGCATAAGGAAGAACTACCCCATTCTGGAATACCAAGAATGTGCCACTATTCTGGGTAGAAACGACGGCATGTAGTTTCACCGAGAACTGAAAATGAAGAATATAGTTAGTAGACACCATTGGTAGACCAGGTCAATTGCAGATTTTAGCAAAACAAATACAGAACCTCGAACCTTACCTCGATTTTAGTGGCATTCAACAATGTAGCGTCATTCTCTTCCCATAAGGAAACCCATGTTTCATCTAGTATTGCAGCATACTTGCCATGGTCTTTACAGTAGACAACTTTTGAAGTGAACCAATGTTTACTGATGGTCCAACTGGTTAGTTGGCTCTGGTCAATCAACTGCAAGAAAGACATCAAAAACTGCTTCATAAGGGAATTCAGAATTGAGTTAGTCATATGTTATATGTACGTACAGAATATAAGATCGCAATATTTTTCCCGAGAGTAATTACGACCTTATTCTCTCCGGCGCCTTCACTGAAGCCCAAAAGTTCCTTTTTATCCGAGAGTGGACACAAAATGAACGGAGGTGCCAAAGTGACCATTGTTGTGAGAAAGGCCAATGATGGCTCGACGGCTCTCTAGAAGAAATGATAACACGATAAGAGTTATAGTTAGCTGTAACGAATTTTTAACCAGGCCTGGGAAAGGTGAGAGTATCTTGCCCGGCTAGGAGAGCCATTTTTCAAAAAGCAGGTTTGAATTTTGAGCCCATGGATTTCCGGTATCGGGTCACTGGTTGTTGCTGATTATGGAAACGCAATGTTATCGAATGGCAGTTGAATAAGTATTTTTCTGAGACTGAAGAGATCTTTGCAAGTGAACTTTGGGATCTTGACTAGAGACCCATGGGTGGCTTCTTTGTTACTGGAAGGTTTCAGCTTCGATCGAAGTCCGTAGGGCCAGTTACAGCTGTTTAGGTTTTGAAGATCCCAAATTTAACATGGGGAAGATAGGAAAGTGTACCTTGAAAATTCTGCTGTGGCCAAACCGAAAGATATTTCCAGGAACGGACTTCACAAAGTAATTGCCCTGAGAACTCTTAACAATCAGGCCAACTATGAAGAAAATCCGAGACAAAATAGTTTTTGGCAAAAAAAATCGAAAGGGGTACCACTGTCGAATTTTTTTGGCCAAAAATTGTTTTGTCCCGGATTCGCTTCATATTTGGCATGAATGTGAAGGGTCCCAAGGGCAATTCATCCGAGAAGTCCGTTCCTCAAAATGTCTTTTCGTTTGGCCACAGCAGGACTTGCAAGGTACACCTATCTTCCTCATGTTAAAAATTTGAAATTTTGAAATTTTTTGGTTTCCTTGTTTTTGCGGTTGTCGTTTGAAGCTGAAACCTCCCAGTGGCATAGAAGGGACCCAAAGACATTTCAAAAGTACTACAAAGGCTCCCTATCCTCATCCCGGTCCGAGAAAAATCGACATTAACACCCGGGCCTGATTTAACAAGTGAGCCGATATCGAAATCTGTTCGGGCAAAAAATTCAAAAGTCGCCTTTCCAGGCCCTGGACCACATTCTATCGCTTCCATTCGCATTCGGGATGCTTAATTAACTATTGTGCCCAGTTTCGAAAAGATTCGGTTTCTCCTATTTTGTTGATTAACGCTTATCTTTGATCTTGTCAAATGTTCATTTCGCTGTTCAACTTCAACTGTTTTGCTCTTTTGACTGATTTGGGTAGTGGGACATTTTTGAAGGGGGAAATTCAGATCCAAGGCCTTTTCTCACTTTTTCCAGGCATGTTTTCAATCGTAAAAATTGCAGCTCACGCTGCACTTACCAGCAAAAATCAAGAAGCTATGGTTTGCTGCGTGCAGTTCAATGTCACTGCCACTAATGTCTTAATGATTAGACTAGACTTTTAACCATGAATTGAACTTCAGAAATTATGACTGTCAACTCAAGATAGATATATCTTAGCAATGTTTACGAAAAGAAGTTCAGCAGTCACAGCAACACGTGCTTGATGTTTATTTTTCTCTCCTGCCGATTTTTGCCATGCGCACGGTTTGAATTTCCCGCCTCCGCGCAAGAAGCTCTATTCACCTGAAACTGCAACTTTAATCGTTACAGGTGATAGCTGGAGACATTTTTACAAGTTAGTTTCGCCATTCCGTCATATTTAATCAGTTAACTACTCGTTTCCAGATGTCCAAATGTACAACTACGTCTTCAAGAACCTAGTTACAGCACTAATAAACTCAGGAGCATTATCAGCATGCGGCCAGTGGCCTGCATTAGCAATAGTCACAATTTCTGAATGAGTAAACTTTTTCTTCAGGTTTGGCAAGTCTGAATCTGGAATATACGCACTTTTGCCTCCTCTTATGAATAATGTAGGACCATCATAAACATGTTCTTCCCCTATTAAGTCTGAGGGAAAAGTCCCAATATATTTGAGGTTCTCTAGGAGGGCTTTCACATTGGGTTTCCAAAAGACTTTCCCGTCTTTAGCCGCTGCCAAGTTCGTCAAGAGAAACGCCCGGATTGATCTGTCCTGTCATGCAAGAAAAAGCTCATTAAACTTATAATCCATTCAAATGATTTTCATTAAAAAACAAGTTGTAAGTCAAACTTACTTCTGTTACAGCCGCGAGGACCTGGTCAGCTATTTTACGAGCGTTTGACAAAGCCAACTTCTCTGTAAAAACTTGTCCCAGTAATGTACTCAAGTATTCTGAAATCGAAACAAGCCATTTTAGCTACAGCAGAACCAAGTCTGCCGTTCATTGAGAATATTATATGACTTACTTTGCATTTGAGAAAAGTCAGCAGACATGACTGTCGGACTGACATCAACAACAATCAACTTGTCCAGTTTGTCCGGATACCTAAGCGCGAAGGTCATTGCAGTTCGACCGCCCATCGAATGTCCCATCAGTGAGAATCTATGAACGTTCAAGTGACTAGCTAAGTGAAGCACGTCTTGAGCCATCAAGTCGTAGTTGGTGTCGTCCGTATGTGGACTGTCTCCATGATTTCTGGCATCAAATGTGATGATCTGTACCAAAAGCAAACATTACATCAGTTAACGCACGATTTTTCAGCACAGGTATCGGCAGAAACTATACAATTGGTACTCACTCTACGGTTAGTAGACTTTGCCAGCGCTTTGGCTATAGAATTCCAATTGATTTTAGATCCTAGTAGACCATGAGTTATGAACAACGGCGGGATAGCATTTCCATGACTAGGGTCCGCCCCGACGGGTGGAAAGGATAAATATGACGGTAGAATAGTTGACCTGCAAGATCATTGAAAATTACCAATCCGTCTTCACTGAACAATGTTTCATAACCGATATTTTAACTTTAGTGACAGGAAAAATGACTGCTTACGAAGCCGTCTGTTGTGAAACTGATGATGTCGTGATTGAACGGTAAGAGCTGCGAGTATCTTTGCACAGCTTCCAGAAACATGATCGGATCATGTTCAAACAGAGTAAAATTGCCTAAACTAAAACCGAACTCAAATTAGGATTGTCATCAAAATAATTGTTAGAACTAAAACTGCAGAACTGCTATCTTTCTCAGCAGTTGCATATAGAACAGCTGAGATCGCGAATCGAGATGTAAACAAACGCCACGGAGCAATTTCATTAGCGGCGCTCTTTCCCTTGAAAATCTCGTTCGCCAAAATGAATTAGATTTCTGTATTTTTTAGCCTGTTCAATGTGAACAATCCGGCTAATTTTTGCATTGTGAGTTGATTTCGAAGATGATGCTGTTGTCCAACTGTTTAGAAATATATATATACTTTAAACACGAAAATAATCGCATCCAGGAAATTGTTCTGAAACCTTTTTATTGGCATGCATAAGAGATATGAAACTTCCATTCTGACTGCTATGTTCCAGGTTCAGAAGATTTTTAAATTATGTAGTTGTACGCAAATCCTCTATCACAGATGTAATTGAACCCCAAGCTTTATGAACTTGACTTCTAGTGAATTCCTTTTCCCAAACTGAGCAGAAAGCAAAAGTCGCATGAGAGAGCCTTTCGGAATTGGACAGTTGAGAGCTGATCCGTCTTTGAGCGTCTTCTGCCGATAGCCCATCTCGCTCTTGAACTCGTTTGGCCGCCTGAAATAAATCAACATCAGTATATATAAGCATAAGTTTTACGGTAACAACTACAGTACAAAGTATATCTCACAAGTACCTCGTCTGCCGGCACAAAAACGACCCAGACTTCATGGCAAAAATCATTCCATCCAGCTTCAAGCAAAACGGCTGCATCGATGATGATTACATCAGCCCCCTTTTCTTCATGCTCTTCTATTTGGACTTGCGCCAATCTTCGGATTTCAGGCCATACAATGTCAGTCAGTTTCTTCAGCTCTTCTGGCTTTCCGAACACTTTAGCACCAAGAGCTCGCCTATTGATTCCAGCACCAGTTTCAGCAATAACATCGGGTCCAAACACGTCAATTATTTTTGGATAACAAGCTGCCCCAATCTCGTATGCTTTGTGTCCAAGTAAATCACAGTTGACGATGGGGATCTGGTACTTTTCCTGAAGATAAGCTGATAAAGTTGATTTTCCACACGCGATGCCTCCAGTCAGTCCGATGATGTAGGGAAGACTTGGAGTTCGAACGGGGTGTCGCAGACGTTCTCCAAGTAATCGAAGTCGCTTCGAACTTGAGCTGATTTTATCATCTTCATGTTGACTCTGTTTGTGAGGATCCTGAGATAACTGAATGGTATGTATCTGCATTGGTTTGAAGTTCTTGGCTGCCCGTAATTCGTTGATTTTAGTTCCACCCCTGGAATCCATATTCAAGCATCAATTGCATTCGCTCGAGGGTAACAATTATTTAGTGGAGGTGATTACTCACGTACCGTATAGTTTCTTCACTAACAATAAGTAAATCCATCTCTTCTTCTACAATCGTAGGGCCGAATGGGTCACTAATAGGTATCACGTTGTACTCCAGAGAGCTTGGTCGGAACGTCTGAATATCTTCCAAGAACTTCGTGACCAACAAAATGCGACGGTCTAATGGCTCAATCAGCTCATAGAGCATTTTACCTACGTGAAAAACCTTGGGTTCAAAACAAATGTACCTTCTTGTGTTGTATCAAATAAATAAGACATTAACTCACTTTTGATCATGGATTCATCGGTAATTCCTACAGTAAGTCGTCTCGAGCACCGAAGCACAGCTTCTGTCAACAAAATCTTATGGCCATTATGAATCCTATCAAATGTTCCGCCCAGTGCCACTTCCCTGAAGTCTTCAGCGTCCTTAACCTCTTCTCCTAAAGGCTGTTCAGCATTTTCAATCGAATTCACAGCATTAAGAACTTGGACAGCTAAGGCCCCATCTTTAACAGAAGCAATCTTCTCAGCAACGGACGATGAAAATTGCCGATCAGTAGATTGATGCAGGTCAGGATCGATAAAAACATTTTCAATACTCTCAGACAGCTGTAACTTGTTCACGGATGACCAAGGCTTCAAAATGAATCTAACGTCAGCCCAAGGGCAAGCAGCGGAAGCTTCAGCGTAAATATTTCTGCTGACTTGACTCAGAAAACGAATAGTTTCTTTCTTAGAGCTACAGACAGATTTGTTTTGGTCCCACGACCAACACTGAATGTACAGTGACCCAGTTAATTTTGATGCAGTCCATGAACCACCAGTTGCTGTTAAATGACTTCGCAGAACGGCCGGTCTACGAAGCGTCGAGGCGCTCAGGAGTAAAAGTGTGTTGGCACTCATTAGTGGACAGTTTAATTCTGGCACTTCAAAAACTATAACATTCGTGGTGCAAATGAGTTCTAAAAAGCGTCACCAAAAGTAAACAAATGTTCAAACAAGAGGAAGCAACCGCGGTTATTCAAGGAGATCTATGGACATAATAAATCCGCTGCAGTGTAATGTTATAGCCCTGAGGGTAAACGTCGGCTTTTGATTTGAGGTCCTTGTTTCCTCTCACATTTTTTGTTTCGGTTTCGTAAATGAAGGCGCATTGAAGGCGTTTTAAAAATTTTGCAAAACATTACTTTATTTTGCTCATTCAGTGGCAGTGATGGAGAAGTCATGATTTGTGATTTAGATACAAGACACGTCTAATGGAACGTTTTAGCTGCTTCAGTAATACGTATTTAGTTTTGAATGTCGTAAGTTATTGGCTTTTGAACTACTGTATTTTTGTACATTTCTCTGTTTGTTTTCCTGTTTAGACAGACTGATTTTGGTACTGGGACAATTTTGAAGAGCATACTTTGGATACAACAAGGCCATTAGCCATTTCACCTTTTTCAGGATGTGCGACACCTCCCTTATGACAGACCAGAATTTCAGCCTGCAGCTTGATCTTGATCCTACCATCATTAGTTACTTTACTTCCTTACTGCTAGCAGTTATTGCTTCAGTTCAGGAACTTGATAGACGAAAGACTATCAAACAATTAAGCTTTCTGAAATAACTTTAGTTGAAGAATAGCTGAATGTCATTTGAACTTGCTGGCTTTTGTGTGCGGTTTGTGATTTGTGCTGTCAATATGATGGTTCATTCAAACTTTGATATCCAAATTACTTCCCTATGACTGTCAACTGTCGAATTAGTCAGCTTTGCTAGAAATCAATCATAAGATCTTCTTGAACTCTTT
Organism: Sphaeridia pumilis; assembly: GCA_034698345.1. Taxonomy (NCBI): domain Eukaryota; kingdom Metazoa; phylum Arthropoda; class Collembola; order Symphypleona; family Sminthurididae; genus Sphaeridia; species Sphaeridia pumilis. The sequence continues at coordinate 15,908 of JAQGBJ010002442.1, forward strand.
TGAAATTGGATTAAAGGTTAGCTATTTTCAGGGCTGTCAGTCATTTGCATGTGTAAAAAGAAGCTATTAATAGAACTAATAATTGATTCTTCAAGTGGTTTATAGGGTTCACGTATTGATGAGATGCAATTCTTTATCGGTGCAGGTGACTTGAAGCACTTTGTTGATTCGCTCGATCAATCTAATGATCTTCTGGACTCCTCTTTTGCCCTTAACTTTGATGTATTGGCCGTACCCACGCCACAGTTATGGGCACTGCTGTTCTTGTCTAAACTGATAGATCTGGGAGATTCCATGTGCGAAACTGCTCACTGCTCTTCTTGACCGAGATGACCTAACCGTTTTATCGATATCCTGACATAAGAAAGGAAGGGCAGGCGTGTACTGAATCGAAATATCGCTTTATGCAATTGTCTCTCATAAAATGTTCTACACTTTTACGGTTTTGTACAAAATTGGCTTTTCGTTAACTTATATTATTTAACCTATTGCAGGTGATTGTTCAGAAACAATTTGTCACAACCACAGTACCAATCAGTCAATCGTTCTTCAAGCACGTTCAGATTCAACAACCCATTA
>JAQGBJ010002443.1:0-16482 GCA_034698345.1 Sphaeridia pumilis
ATCTGTTCAATCTACATGCAGAATAAGGTTAAGTTTATTCGGTGCTATTCAGATAAAATAATAATGACAAACGCGTTCAACTCAATAATGCACGTACTGACCTTTGAAACAACATTCATACATGTAACTCTGCTCATCGTCGGAATCGGGTGTTTAGCGTATATTCGAAAGTAACAAAAGAACTTGAATGTGGTATTCACGTGATTCAACTGAAAGCCACAAGTTGTGACAACAAACTAGAGCTCTTTATGCACATATTTACGGATTCAAGCAAACTAAATAGTGTAATACGATAGTGACCGAGGGCAAGTAAGTCCACCAAGTATTCCGGTATGTTAACCTTCCTGTCCGAAATCGTCGGTAAATTTTGTCAATTTCTTCAAATCATCATCGTTCACGGTTGGCTTTGAAGTTGCTAGCGACTTAAGCATATCACTCTGTAATTGGAAAATTATACAAATTAGATGGTTGACTAGAAGAATGTATAAGAATCAGTGGCGATGACGTACCATCGTTACAGGTGGTTCATATAATTTATCTCCAGGGACATCCATCCAGGTCATCTCTGCTGCACCAGGAGTGCCAGCGGAGCAAGGGGTTAGCAAGTCATCCACAATGACATTAGGATCAGCACGTGAAGGACCATTGACCCGCCTAAAGTGAGTGGCTGTCTGGACTTTTCTTACGGGCTGCATCAGTGCGTCTCGAACAACAATGCTGATATCAGCACCGGAATACCTGGAGAAAAAACATTTATATCAACGTTAAAGTTGCTTCTAAAGCTTCAGTACTAGAAAACATGAAACATTGTCACTTACCCCTCTGTTTTACTTCCTAATATATGGAAATCTTTCTCGGTTAAGTTATTCGCAGTAGTGCCCAAGTGTACTTTGAACATGTTGGTCCTTGCGTGCTCCTCTGGGAGAGGGATGTAAATTCGCTTTTCAAAACGTCGTCGAATGGCTGCATCCAGGACCCATGGGATATTTGTGGCTCCAAGCACAAGGATTCCCTCGGTATCATTCCCCACTCCTTGCATTTGAACAAGAAATTCTGTTTTGATTCTCCTGGCACTTTCAGATTCATTGTCAGATCTGGATGAGCACAAGGAATCAATTTCATCGATGAAAATGATAGAAGGCTTATGCTGCCGTGCGAGCTCAAACAGATTTCTGACAAGCTTTTCCGATTCTCCGAGCCACTTGGACACCAAGTCTGACGACGATACAGAGAAGAAGGTAGAGTTGTTTGCTTCGGTTGCAACAGCTTTGGCCAAGTACGATTTACCGGTACCGGGAGGCTAGAACAATACAGATAAATTAGTTACAAGTACACAAGTTATAACGAGGAACTTTATGGCAGCAACTGCTTACTCCAAACAACAAAATTCCCTTCCAAGGCGTTCTTTTGCCAGTAAACAGGTGAGGGAATTTTATAGGTAATATCACGGCTTCCTTTAAGGCTTCTTTGGCTCCTTCCAAACCGATGACATCAGACCATTTAACGTTAGGCTTTTCAATAACAATGGCACCCTCCAGCTTAGACTGCATTTTCTTCTTTTCGGGGTCATCGTCATCCTCGTCGCTGTCATCATCTTTATCCTTTCTGTAAATTCAATTGTCGGTACTTAGTTTCCTTTGCCGCACCTTCAGGTCAAAACTTTCCAAACTCGTCTTACTTCGGCCTGGTTTCTCCATCTTTAACTGGCTTAGTAGACTTAGTAGACTTCTTCAGGTACTCTTTGATTTTTTCAGCTCGGTCCAGATACTGCACACATTTTTGCCGGATGGTTTCTTTCGCTTTGTCGGTTTGTGCTTCATCTACAATTCCAAGAATTATAATGATTTTTTCTACTATGGCTTCAAAGCTGCACAAACTTTTGAATCAACTTACACTTGATCGAATGCAGGAAGTATTCTACACCATGCTCATACAATCTGAATGCTTCTTCATAATTTTTCTTCTTGTCCTCCTCTGTTGCTTTAGTCACCAAGTCAATGGCTTTCTGGAAAGTTGGTCAAATAAGAAATTAGTGAATCATCAACATCATGGAACATTTCATACGTAGAATAAAAGAAACTCACCTGTAAAGTAGTACCAGTAGCCATGTCTGCGATCTTTCAACTTCTGTTATCAGCCGCAACTCAAACTCGTGATCCGAATAATTCGGGCCGTTTGGAAATTCTTAACCCCGGACAAATTTGGAACTTTTGTTGATTCCAGGTCTGCAACTGCTAGAATCACATAATAGTTAAATTTTAGTTTGTTGTCCGAAGAACAAGAAATACGTATTCAAGCTACAAAGATAAGTAAACCATGAATAAAGTCACTGCCTACATGTGCTTCGCAAAGTTTGAGAATATTTGACAGCTGTTAAAAACACGGGTAGAATTCCGTTAAATTTAGGAACGGTTCAATTTGGAAACCCTTGACAGGTAATGGATTTCTCACTAGGAAATTGCACTTTGTTTGTTATCGTCATTGAAGCGCTTAAATGAATGACACATTCACGGCAAGAGCACAACAAGATGAGCTCACCCTTGATGTGCGTAAACGTAATCAGCTTAAAGTCAGGGTGTATTCGAACTTGAAACCATAATGAGTCAGGCCAATAAGAATTATCCTGAATTTTACCTGTAATTATTCTGTATCGATCAAAACTGAAGGTGTCACAACAAATTCCTCCGGATAACAACAAATAATTTCTTGTTTTGAATTGGACATCTGATTTTGGTCCGTTTAAATATACTCTGTATTATGCACCATAGCAAGAGCGAAATGATTCACTATTTGTAAACAATGGTCTATTCAAGCGGGACACAGCACGTCCAGGCATTGACTTGGAGTAGACACTTTAAGATGAACAGAATAGTGTCAAAATCATATCCGATCTTCCGTACTGCTTTAGGCTATGGCCAGTAGATGGCGTGAGTTGTCATGACATAACTGCTCTATGAGTAAACGGCTAAACGATCTAAAAGCTCTTTCTTCAAAAGTCAACTAGATTTGAAACGGGTTTTTGATGTATGGTTTCGGTTTTTTTTTGAAATTGAGAAATGAATGGCGATGATGAATTTTATACAAACCCTCGTTGGTTTTATTCACTTGGGTTTCAGATAGTTGAGGCCTTCAAGTCGAGTAAGAAGTACATACTAGTATCACCATAAGCTGTGCTAGAAGGGCTAACAACCGCGGGTTGAAAATATTACACCTGATCTACAAAGTTTCCATGTAACAAAGAGTATTGTCGATTGTAGACTACAAGTCCACATATTGTTCACTAAATGTTTAGTAGTTATTTTCGCTTGAATTGATTGTAAAGGTAAAACTACACGACTTTGCACTTAAGTTTCTGTCGATCAAGTTTGGCCTTATAAGATGTGACAGTTGATTCACAATTATACCATAAAACGACTGATTAATAGAACACGATTCCAATACCTGCTGAAGTTTTGCCTCAAGTTTGCATTGCTTACACGAGATTACCACGAATCGTATATTCGTTGACTATATATGCCGACAATCATAGCACCAATCCATTAAAGCCATACATTTCTCCATGCCCTTGTAAAACTAAAACAGAAGACAAAACACTGGTAACTTAAAACAGTATTCTAAGTAGGAGAATTTGTTCTTGGTTCGAAGCACCGCAAAAACTAACTCATACTTTTTGCTTCGGTGGTTGCATGACGTTAGTACCCGTAAATATATCGAGACCTGACCTGACAAGAATTAAAATCCTCTCATAACAAAAGTTTAAAACAGAAAGAATAACAATGAAGATATTTTCTACTCTCAATACTAGAACAGAACAGATACTGAAATTACTCGGAAATGTTCAAAAGAATAGACATAGTCTATCATAACTCGTAGCCTATCCCCAATGCGCCAAATATCCTACCCAAAAGATCCGATTTCCCACCCCATGATGCGATGACAGCGTTTACGCAAACTTCTTCATAAAGTCCTGATGGAATTCTCCAAAGATCTTCAACATACGGCTTAGCTTCTCAGGCTGCGGTAGGATTGTAGTCCTGGAAAATAGGCAAAGTTGTAAGGCAGGAGTACAAAGGTTACATGGCCTAGAAATCTTGAGCTGTACCTGAAGTGGTACGTTCCAGGGTATTGTCCAAAACCAGACCCAGGAACGATGCAGATGCCAGTATTTTCTAGAAGCTCGAAAGCATAAAAGACATCTGGTTGTTGGCCCTTGGCTTTTGCTGCTTCGATGGCTTTAGGCGGCAGGGTTATCTATAGAACACTCGAGTTAGGTTTTGTCATCAAGAAATGGTAGGAGAAACACTCAACTGTTCGTACCTGTGGGAAAGCGTACATCGCACCTTGAACGATATTGCACTTGAAACCGGGCAAGGCATTAAAAGTCTCCTCGATCAGTTTAGCTCTCTTTGCTAGCGAGTCCAAAACAGCTTTGCGTTCTTTCTCGAAAAGTTCATACGATGGATCGCCAGATTTAGGTGTGTCGACAACACAATCCATAACCGCTTGACCCAACACAGTCGGGCACAATTTCGCACTGATGCTCTTAAGCAGCATAGCCTTCACAGCTGGGTCAACGTTGATCAGTTCAGTGTAACCTCCACGAAGACCGCATTCACCCATGTAACCTGCACAAATCCGATCACACTTAGTAACTTTCACGAATATTCTACAAAAATATATATTTCATACCTTTGGAAACTGAGAAATAGGAAGCTAGTTCCACAGTGTTGTAAGGAGCTCCAAGTTCGCTCAAGACTTTCTTGAAAGAGAAGAAGGCAGATCCAGGGGCATAAACATTATGCTGGTAAACCTATTAGAAGCCGCCAAAAAGTTAGTAGATTCAAAGTCAACATAACATCATACTTCTGTGCTGCTATATTCAACGCTCACCTCATCCGCCAAGATGAACAAATTGTTCTCATATGCAAACTTGATAATTTGTTCAATGTTCTTCCTCGTAAGTACTTGGCCTAGAATGTTCAAAGAATGTTATTATCGCAGCCCGATGATTTTGAGTAGAACAGGTCGCACTGATGCTAAACTATTACCTGTTGGGTTTCCTGGATTGATGATGACGATTGCTTTTACTGTGCAAGACTTGCTCGATTCTTTGAGGGCTCTTTCAAGCTCGCTCACATCCATGGCCCAATTCTCAGCCTCATTCAAGTAGTAACCAACCTGCAGTAGAAGGTTAATCCATTATACATCCGATAAAATGACACCACATTCTTATGATTTTACCTGTGCCAAGTCATATTCCGCCAATGTAGCGGAGTACAAAGGGTACTGAGGGATTGGAATCATCACTCCAGGCTTCTTTGCGCCAGTATCTTCGTTCTTGAACATTTTCAACGTAGCCTATAAAGAAAATTCAATTGAGTTCATGTCCAGATGCCGTGAAATATCTTTTGGAGTGTTTTTTTTGACGAAAACGTACTCGGATGCCCTCTGAAGCTCCAGCACACAAGATGATATCATCTGGATTAGATGGAACACCGTCACGATCAGAAATGTACTTTGCACAATGCTTTCGGATGATTTCAATTCCTACGGAATCACTGTATGAACCTAGAAAACATACACAATACAGCAGCCATCCTTGAATTCCATTGGTCAGCTACGCAAACTTAACATACCAGCGCTTTGCCCTTTGCATCCATCAAGGATATCTTTAGCCTTCTTCTTAACATCAGCTGGGAAGTCACTCGAATCGATTAGCTGGGGGTAGCTGACTAGAGATAGCACCTGGAACAGAAATTTTCGTTTTAATTAAGTTTCTTACGAAAAGTTTCACTGATTCTGATTTTCTGATGTGGCATATTCAGTATACCTGTCGTATAAAAGTGATGGGTTGTTGTCCCATTGCGTGTGCATCACCAATATTTGCTTTGATCACCTCGCTGAAAGGTTTCTTGGAGCCCTGATAACAACCCGGTCAAATCGAATGTTACAACCAAATAAGACAATAAGACACACTTGCGGTGCGTATTTCTTCTGGAAGCTTACCGCCAATAGTTCCTTTTCAATTTCCGTCGCTCGGATGACCAGAGGTCCGCGAACAGCGTATTCCATGACCTTGACATGAGGATTCATGGTATCCAAGGTCAAGACCTTGTGGCCATTGGCATTTGACGAAAAGTTATTCTTTTGTTCCGCCATTATTTCAGAGCCTGAAAAAATCCAAATTTGTTTGTTAGTTTTGAGAAACTAGTTGATACGTCCCAGTTAATTTTAAACTTTTGTATGATATAAGCCGACTTGAGTAAGATGACATTCAACTTCAAATATCACCTCAACTACACAACTTGTTAGATCATTAAATGCTAATGGACCGGTCATGTGAGTGAGATGAACAAATACCGGTAACGAGCAGCAAAATCTTCCGTAGATGACAGCTGATCCTATAATATAACACTTTACACAACCGGAATATCACACAGGATGACACCTCTCAACAATGAACTTGACAATTGTAAACAACAACTAATCTCAAGCAGTTGACTATAGCTAGCCCATCAGCTCCTATTTCGTAACTACCGCTCAAGAATCTAGAGACATGAAAACACTGTGATTTGCTCTACCTTTGCTGTAAGTCTGGGGAGATGTCAGAAAGTTTCCGAGTGCAAGAATCAAGTTCACTGGCGAATCTCAATATATATCGGTTCTTACTGGTAACGGCCAGCTGTTGGATGAAAACAAAAACAGCAAACTGCAACAGTGCACCTGTTCAATCTCTTGTTGGTGAAATGAATAATACAAAACAGACAAGCGATGAGTAGAATGCAATACAAGAATGATATTCCACCATCCGTGTTATGACTTTGTTCCCGTCTGCTTTTGTCCATGCAATCTGAAAGGGCGATTGCACCACAAGACCACCTGACCTGACAGCTGGCACGCAACAAATCTACTTAACAAACATTAGACGTCAACAGCACGTGATGATTATGATGGATATGGCCAAAAGTTATTATGTCTGTACTTGAAGCTGCTTATTTGTCAAAATTGTTTACGTGTTGACGATAACTAATGTAATCGTCAAAATAAACATGTGCGAAATTAAATAATACCTTGCACTCTGATGGCGGCACTCGACTCCGTGACCGACGGAAGGTTTCGTCGGATGCCGTTAGTTAAACGAAGGCTTCCTCTCAGATTAAGCATGATGTTGGTAATTTTCTGCTCTCAATGTCCTCTAGTTGCCCGTAACGTTCAAAACAGCCCGCGGTCGGTTCTTGTGATCTGAGAATTATCTATAACTATCACTGCTGGTTCCGTCAACTGGAGTCCCAGTCCATAGACTATTGGTAGCCGTGGTGTCTTTGGGTGATCAGTGCTGAGGCAAACGAAATATATCGGTGATTCCTTCCTTGTATACACTCGGGTTCCAGCACTGGTTCTTGGAGAGCACGGCAAGGAGAATGTAACTGACTGAGTGAGACCGAACTCGGTTCTAGGGTCTGCTGTCACCCACTGTGAACGGTGGCTTTCGTGAAGGAAGAAAGCCCTGACGGATACTTATGGAACACAATGTACTCGGCTAGGTCCGGCTGCGCACGATCAACACAATCTGCGAAAATCCAAATAATACCGCCAGTCATTAAACGAAATAGATGTCGGGGGTGTATAAAATTAAATGAAAAGGCTCATGTCAGACATTTAGGCTGAAATTGCACATGTACCTGTACGTGACTACTTCTACTACGTACTGACTTACTTCGGATGATCCGAAAATAGATTCTGCAAGCTCGGTTGGACAGGCTTTCGAAGGTTATGTTTACAGTTTCTTGTACATGTGTGAATGAGTTTCTTTTGGTGACGGAGCGAATTGGCAACCTGGAACAAAAATACAGCGTAATTAAAGTTACTTTGATTAGATGTTGACTTTGATTTCGCGGTTTCTATTGATTACTCACTGTAGACACGAGTTGAGAAGCGGTGTTCCTTGACTTTTAATACGAATTCCAGCAACGCGAATAGGTTACCCATTCCAAAGATAACATGTGATCAAGCGCATTACCCTAAGCGGCATAGAGTTCAAGACGATAACCTGTAAGATCGCTGTTAGGCATAAGAACTGGAGATCGAACAATAAACTTCTGATACGGAAACTTGAGAGCAATCATATGCCTGTCCTCAAGATATCAATCAACCTAATAGGAATTGTGGTACTTCATGAATGCTGCAGACCTCAACCACGGAAGAGGCACTTTTGAATGTCAAATGAAGAAAAACGACTTCGTAAATCACAAATCAAAACATTCGAACACGGAAGGCCGAGGCTAGGCTAGACTACCGCCAAGCCATCGAGCAGATCTTTGTTGGGGCAGCCGAAAGAGCCATTGAGCATTAGTCAAGCGGGAGCCCGTTAAAGTTTAAAAAACCAGAAGCAAAACAAATCCTAAAAACAACAACAACATTGAGGTACATATGCCCTACACATGATAATTGCTTTCTCCAGATCGACTTAATTTTCCTATGGCTGTATAATTATCGAATGTCATAGATTTCAACGTTCAGTTTGCGAATCTATGATTACCAATGGCTGTCATAACTTACTAGTTAAGCGTTTTTGAAGGTGGTAAAGCTCTAAACCAGAACGTACCCGGCCAATTTTTGGTTCTCGTATTTCTCAGTGTCGTAGATAAACGAAATGGTTGGAACGGTCGTAATTGGTAAGATTCAATGATTCCCATGTCAGTTCAGTGTTTCCGTTTTCCGATAATCATGCGAATCTTGTTTGTTGATTCGGAATATCAATAGGAGGTGGAACCGGCTTCATCGGAACTCATCTTGCAACAGCCTTGAGACGATTGGGATATGCTGTTTACATCGTTTCTCGAAGGCCAGGACCGTTCACCATGAGCTGGGTATGAGCTTCAGGTTTTTGAAAAACGGGTCTCTAAATCTATACAAACTGATGATGGATGTTCTGTGTTGAAACTAGAATGACCTGGAACGGGACGGACTGCCTTCGTGTACTGCGGTCGTCAACACTGCTGGTCAAAATGTGTTTGATAAAGGCAAGAAATGGACGGAAGGCTTCAAGCAGGATGTGTATGCCAGTAGAGTTCTAACAACAACCGCTTTAGCAAGAGCTATTGAAAAGGCTGATGAGAAACCCAAAGTTTTCATTTCCATGTCGGGGGTTGGTAAGCGTGAAAATGCTTTTCAAGAGTCTCATGGAGTATCGTCTAATACATCGTCTAAAAAATTTGTTTTTTCAGGCTATTACAAACCTAGTCAAACAGCGGAGTATGACGAAAGTAGTCCAGGAGGCGACTTTGATTTTCTTTCGAGACTCGCAAAAGACTGGGAGGCAGCTGCTGAGCTCGACGACAAGTCGGCTAAGGAAGTTCGGTCCGTTATTTTAAGATCCGGTAAGCTTTTATGAGAAAAGAAGCTACTTAAACTTTTGGATTTATTAATGATTTGGTGGTCACTTCTACAGGAGTCGTTCTTGGGCGGGAAGGCGGCATGGTTAAGGAGCTGTTCTGGCCTTTTTATTTCGGACTTGGAGGACCTGTTGGATCTGGAAACCAGTACTTTCCGTGGATCCATATCAGTGATCTAGTCGGGTTAATGTTGTTTGCGATCGAAAAGCCACATGTTAAAGGAGTACTGAATGCAGTAGCGCCGCAAATTATTACTAATAGGGAGTTTGCAAAAAGTTTCGGTGCAGCCTTATGGAGGCCTGCACTTTTCCCTTTGCCTATAGCCGTATTGAATGCTCTGTTTTCCCCTGAACGTGCAAAGATAATGACCGAGGGGCAAAAGGTGATTCCTAAACGGGCTCAAGAACTAGGCTTTACATTTGAGTATCCCACAGTTCAAGACGCATGCAAAGAGTTTGCACGAGTTGGTACTAACCCCGCTATAATGATGCACATGAACAAGGATTAAGTCGGAAATTTTGTTTTGAAGTTCGAGGCATGAGTGTTACAGTCTCGTGAACATGCAATAAAATTTAGTCCAAGACTTTAGCCCCTACGCTGACGACCATTCGATTGTAGTTGTGTACTCAAGTTCTCAATGTCAGCTATCACCTTTCACTGTTGTAAATGTTTCTTTCATATGGCGTCCAGTGTAGACCACAGTTACTGATCCAGATACATCAGGCCCTTCATTTTGTTCCTCCTGGTCTACTTCACTATATATCGTCTCATCTGTCGACTCCGAAACAGACACTGACTCAACCATTGTTGTAGATGATTCCTCGGGACTTTCGCAGAATTCGCAGGCCTCTATAATAATCCGGTTGAAGTCTTCGGCCATATCAGCATACACATGATGACCTGCTCGGTCCAGTGTCTAGGATTCCAAAAAGTTTTTTGTAGAAATCAATCCTGAATATGTTAGCCACTTTTTGAGCAAGCCTTACATGGAAAGTAACCCTGCCAGGCCTCATTTCCTGTATCTTATCTATGGGATAGTGGTCGACCCAAGTTTGAGCTCCGTAAATAACTGTGGTATGAATATCTGGTCTCAGCTGCGGCAGTCTCAGGTACATTGGATGTTTTGCCCATCCGAACTTGACCATCATTGCATGGAACGCTTCTTCACCCCTAAAAAGCCCAAGTTTTTCAAGAAAAATCAGCACGATCTTAATCTCATCAAAAAACATAAAGTCTTACGTAGGCCTTTGGGCGTTGCAATGGTATATGTAATTGGCAATTTTCGAAGCTGGGTCTGCAAGGAATCCCTCAAACTGGCGTATCAAGTCCGCTCGAACTTTTTGTATAAATCTGATTGCTGTAAGGGCAACATGAAGATGAATTCCGCTCCGCGTTCCTTCGGTTTAAAAAAATCCTACTATACCTAAAGGACCGGCTGCTCTGATCGTCCACAACGGGTTCAAAGGTTCCATTACTCGCACTATGACCCGATGATGCAATGGAATATTCGTAAGGGCATTGAGGTCAGTCGGTTGTTGGTTGAATCCCCAAGGGTCTGCTAGAACCAAGTGAGCCACCCTGAAATATTTGCATTGGTCACTTTTAGCAATGAAAAATCTGAAGAAACTGAAGTTGCAACTACTTTTCTGGGTGTTCCAAGGCATATGAAGTTACTAGGAATCCACCAAGGCTGTGCCCAACAAGCACAAATGTTTCGAGTCCAAGCTTCTTTGTCCATTCGTCGATTGATAGAACCAGTTGGCGTTCAGCTTGAAGAGGATCCGTGCTGAACACAGTTCTGGAACTTCTTGCAAATCCTATCAAGTCGAAAACTATCAATTACTAATTGAACTGTTTACTGAGTGGAACTATAAGTTTGTGGACACAAGTCTTCACCTAAAAGATCAAAGGCGTAAACAGTTCGGTCACTGGCGAGAGTGTTCAGGTTCTTAGCCCACAAGGCGACTCCAGCTCCAAGACCGTGGACTAGCACAATTGGCAATTTTTCAGTTTGGGCATTTTTGTTGAAGATTATGGTCCATACTGTTGAACTGAACTCGTCTATTATTGGGCCCAGGTCAATAAATTCTCCTTCGTAGGGAACTGTGACGACTGCAACAAAACAACTTTTGGTACTCAGTGTCCTGCAAAATTTACACTGGATTTGGCAAACACGACCCACCTGACAGGATCTGCGTCTCGGCTTCTTCAAGTGCCTCATGAGAAAAGGAACCCCATCTTGGCCAGCGCAAGTATCTGGATTTCATCATTTTCAGGAAGCTTCACGAAATAATTTTGAAGGAAAGGACTAATTTGTGACGCTTGCTTCGGGCCATTTCTTCCTACGTTTCAGATGGCCACTTTTTGTACAAACATTGTATTTACCTTTTGCAGCCAAGGTCGCAAGGTTTCTTTAATTTCAAAACAATAAACTAAAATTTTGCAAATGCGGATTTACCGCTTGTGAGTTTAAACTTGAATCATCGTTACTATACAGTTTGAGTTTAGATTTTTTCGCTGTGGCGGTACCCTTGCAGAGTTTGTACTTCTTCTAGCGATTACAGGATATAGGAAACGCTGGTCTGTTGATTTTTTATTTAGCCCCCCACAATATGAACAATTAGTTCAGAAATGACTTGCATGCACTTGTAATGCCACTAAATTTCCAGTAATTATTTCGATTTTCCTTGAACAGTAGCTTCATGATATTCTATGATTCCGGTTGCATCCAAATTAAAATAGAAGAGAAAGCTTTGAAAAAGAGGTCCTCTATGTTTCGTCCATGAGATCTTTAATCTTTCAAGTTTTTTGAAATGAAATTTTCAACTTTTGCAGTTTGTTTGCCTTATCATAAATTGTTGTCATTTTTCATTAATGATGATAAGATCTTATTCGTCCGTATCGTCGCAGGCTTGTTAGCTTCAAGACATTTTTCTATTGGCAAAATTATTTCTTTCCGTGCATGAGCACAACAGTTGTAACTTGTGTGACGACAAAATGAGCGTAAATCAACAGCGATTCTCGCTCAAATGTGCGAAAGCTTCCTACCCAAACACCATTTGCCGAAACCGACCGAATTCGGCGTTCCCAGAGGCCAGAATCGCAAACTAATGAAATTCGCATTTTTTGCTTAGCCTTTTCGAGCCTTGCGGAAACAAATGGCGCCCGGTGGTAAACGGCAGGATAAATCGGCTGAGTACATATCGCCGAATGCAACATTAGCAGTTTTAGCAGGACGTTGTCGATGTGGAACAGAAGTAAAGTGGACATTGTGGCAATGCTGAGTACCATGATGGTTGATTTTACAACGAAAATAGCTGCCGCATTTCCAACGTTGAAAAGCCGTAATGCAACGCTGAGCTCCTGAAGTCGGCGCCATTTTTCTTCAGCGGTTGATTCAGATCTAACCAATAAATAATCAAAGTATATGTACATGATATTCCATCTGCAGGTTAAAATTCAATTTTTGATCCGGAAATGGAGCTCACTTGATTACAAGTTTTTCAATGGCAATTGTCCAAACTTCAAGGAAGACAACGTGCAAAATGAACACAACAGGTATTATGCAGCTAAGAAAGAGCTCCAACGTAAAGTCCACCAAATTTGTGACAATAGAGATTACTACATAAACAGTTCGATTAGGTAGAAGACTTTCAGAGTTGGCCCAGTAGACAAAGAATTGAAGTTGAAGGCGCCAATCAGGATTCAGTGCCGCAGTGAAGAGGAAAAGGTATATAATTGCAAATACTGAAGTCGGAAACAAGTAGAGAAAGACGTAAGAAAATTTAAATTCTGTGACTAGATGATCGTTCTGCCGAATCCAATTCCAGACTAGAATAAATTCGTCCTGACGCTGAATTAATAAAATGTAACTAGCGCAGATCTGCATTGGTTTGCTGCAAGCCTGGAGAAAGTGGACCGGAGCGACAACAGGGTTGAAAAATTTATCAATTGTCAAAGACATTAAAAACGTTGAAACAGTCAACAGGGTCCGAAAAACTGACAATACAAATCCAGCCTCGTATATCTTTTTCGAAAAGCCATCTGGTGAGCTAAGTTTGTTGTTTCCGTCAACTTTTATCGGGCAGCTGTAAACACGAGTAAAGAAGCGAAGAAATGACAAATTAAATGAGACCGCGTTGGGAAAGTGGAGAAAGTGTTTGGATACTTTTTCTTGCATTTTGTTTGATTTTTATGCACTTTGTTATTGGAACTTTGGACGTAATTTTTTTACTTTAAGCTTCGAGTTGGAGTGATGAAATTGTTTTTCGGCCAAACTCAAAAACGCTTTTTGGTATGGGCATTGATTAAACAGAAAACTGTCGTGGAAGGAGCAGATTAGTTACTGTATAGAATTAAACACCGACTGAGAGACGTTATCGTTTGCTTCAAGCGAATTTCCTATCATTTCTTAGGTTTAGCAATTAATGAGTTAACCTGTAAGATTACTTCCATGCATACAGAAACACAGAATGTCATACTTTCACCTTTGATATAATTATATGTATCCCCATCTATCTCACTCACAGCCATAATTATCCCCAGAATAAGTTGCGAAAAATGTAATACAAGTTGACGTATATATCACCAATTACCTTTGGTAAACTTCCGTCGCCCGACAACCAAAAATATCATATTTTGCCGATTTCGCACTCACCCTTTCGTAATCTTGCCAATACCGCCACGAAAGTAATTTCTGAACATGCGGGATAACGAATGATTCCGTCACCTTTTGGACATTTCTATTTATTATATGCTATTGTCTTTTTATTCATATTGTTTACTTTACTTGAGGGAATCTATGATATTTTCATTTTACTATAATATATATATGTATACCCGTTTGCTCGTGAAACAAGGGGGAAAATATCAACTAATTCGCTTCTCTATTCATGAGGACAACGCTAGTAACTTGGGTTATAATAAAATGTGCGTAGATTAGCACAGATTCCCGCTCAAATGTTCTAACTGCTCCAACCCAAACGCCAATAGCGGAAACTGACCAAATACGACGCAACAGAAGTCCTGACTCGCAAACGAATGATCTGCGCATGTGAAGCTTGGCTTCCTCCAATCTTACGGAAACAAAAGGCGCCAAATGATATATGGCAGGATACATAAGTGGACAAAAAGATCCTGTATAAATCATAATGATTCTAAGAGGTACATGGTCGAACTGGAAAAGAAGTAAGACAGACAGAATCGAAACGCTCTGGACCAAAAGGTAGCTTTTGAGGACGAAAATAGAAGAAGCGTTGCCAACGTTGAAAATTCTCAGCACAACGCGCAGCTCTTGCAGATGTCGCCAAGTTTCTTCCATGTCAGAAACCCGGGATCTGTTGAATTAACCCTTAATTAATTGTAGCAATTCTTACATTCCCTCCATACTGTACTGTCTGACCTTATAAGCTGTTTCTCTATCGAGTTTGTCCAAACTTCAAGGAATATGAAGTGTGTAACCAGGAGATGACCGAAAAAACTGCCGCAAGTGAATGTTGTCATAAAGTCAAGCCAAGTTGAGACAAAGGAGAGGAAAACGTAAAGTTGTTGATTAGTAAGAAACATTTTTGAGTTTGCCAAATAGACCAAATATCGGAACTGAAGCATCCAGTTGGGATTAACTGCTAGCATAGTGCATTTGAGAACCATCAACATGCTCATCGAAATTGGGTAAGCAAAGAGGAATAAGTGCGAAAATTTGAATTTTGTGACTAGATATTTGTTCTTTCGAATCCAGTTCCATACCAGGAAAAGTTCGTTCCGGTTTCTGATGAACAAAAAATAACCGGCACTAAGCGTCACTGGGTAGGAATATGCACAGAGGATGTGCATTGGGGCAACGAGCGGGTTCCAGTAATTATGATCTACTAAGGACAAAATTGCCGTTGATGCCATGACTAAAGTTCGCATAACTGAAAATCCGAACATGACAGCAAAATACCACTTCTTGAATAAACTGACGGTTCCGCTAACTCTTGTGTTTCCTATTCTCACAGGAAGTCCACAAACTATGGAGAAAAACTTCAAGAACCACAAGTTCAAGTTGACAGCGGTGACGAACTGGAAACGGCGAGCAAACATGTTGAATTGTAATTTATTCGACTGCTCCGGATGATTGACTCAATCGCGTCTTGGATTTTGTGTTTCACTGGTCCAGTAGCGTATGATGGCCCAAACTGACAAGATCGAATTCGGTTGTGATGATATGGAATGTCGTCCGGGCACATGCCGGTAAATTACCTGAATTAATTATTGACAGCCTAGTCACGGCTACTACTGTGAACATGTTTTCGTACCATAACCACACGAAACAGATTGCGACAGCAGGAAATTCCGTAGTTATTCGAATATAGAATACAAGACTTCATAATAAAAATAATTACACTTTATGTAATCATGAACATGTTCATTTGGTTGATAAATGCTCATTCCTCTCGAGCGTTTAATTTTTTATCAACTTGAATTGGATCATGAAATGGACTAATTTAATTCAAGTAACTTTAGCAAATGTATACTGGAGAAAGTTTTATAAGGGACATTATTCTAGAGTAGAATGCAATGAAACAGAATGAATAATGCGAATCAAGGTTCACTACAAATACTGAAGGGTAGTAAAACAATATTTCCGATGTCGGCACAAATTGCCAAATCATTTCTTGCCGTACATGAGAACAACAGCCGTAACTTGTGTGACGACAAAATGAACGTAAATGAGAAGCGATTCCCGCTCAAATGTGAGAAAGTTCCCAACCCAAACGCCTTTGGCTGAAACTGATCGAATTCGGCGTTCCAAAAGGTCCGATTTGGTAACTGATGCGCTGCGCAGGTGTCGCTTAGCTTTTTCGAGTCTTAAAGAAACAAATGGCGCCAAATGATACACCGCGGGATAAATCGGTGGCATCGTCAGTGCCGCATACAACATAATAACTCTGAGAAGGACGTTCTCGATGTGAAACACGAGTAAACCAGACCAAATGGAAATGTTCACCGTGAAAAGAAGTTGTTTCAAGAGAAAAATGGGGGCCGAGTTTCCTATGTTGAAAACACGTAGTGCGACGCTCAGTTCTCGAAGTCGTCTCCATTTTTC
>JAQGBJ010002444.1:0-16477 GCA_034698345.1 Sphaeridia pumilis
CGCGAATTTGATGCGAGCTTCACTGCTCCCGGATTCGGCTACGCCTCAGTGACAGACTACTACAACGCTGCAAGCCTAATCGAACACGTTCACAAGTTCCCGATTCCAGTATTTGGCCTAAATTCTGTTGATGACCCACTGCAGCCGGGAGAATGTAAGTTTCTTTCAATCATAATGTCCACAATATGTAAATAGAATCGAAGCAACTTTGCTAAACTCTCCAAACTTGTTTTGCAGATTTGCCAGTCCAAGAAGCTCAGAAAGACGGTTCCAATCTCGCCATGATAGTGACACAGAGAGGAGGTCACTTGGGTTTCGTTGAAACAGCCATTCCGAGACCTTTCCACTACATGGAACGTTTTGTGATTGATCTGGTGCGTGCTGTGCGTCTTCACAGCGAAGATCTCATGTAAATTTAGCTGGTCTACTTATCCAACAATAATAACTACAAATATGTTTAACATTAATACGAGAAGAAAAAAGCAATAACGTGTATCAGTCACTACACAAACTTTTAGTCATTAGATAGATGCTGTATAACTCGACTTTAATCCCCTAATTAACTGTTACAAAGGACTGTATCATAGTGTTAGCTCTAGAACTGGAAACCTTGAGACTATTCTAATTAAGAAACATATTAATCCGTGTAATCAGTAATCAGGGTGCACATTTTGCTCTCTGGTTTAGCAACCTATGAGGGCTCGTGTTTGAGCTGCTGTGCTGCTCAGTCTTTTCTTAAATAAGCCAACTAACTAACGTTTCGAAAACAACAAGCATAGAACTGAGGTTTATATTCAGTTGCTTGTAAACTTCAAAGTTTTCTAGAAAACAACTGCGATTTGGTGACTACATAATTTCCAATCTAACAGGGCAAATTGTCTTGGATACTAAAATTTTTGGAAGTTGGAAGTTGTCGCTACACGGTAACTTCATTCCGAAAAGAGAAACTGGCCATCACTCAAGGTGTTGCACAAGCAACATGTAGTCAGTACACATATAGTTAATGAACCCTTAACCCCTTAATAATCCAAAATGTACTATCTCTGTTGCATTTTGTCTAAATATTGTTGATAGTAGCACGTCTGTGATGCCACCCAGTGATCACTTTTTGATGAATAAAATGGACTTGATAGCTGAAAAATCGCCATAGTCTGGTTACGCATTGGTATTACCTCAAGACAGAAGAGTTACTCACACGTTTTAATCAAGCCAGATATCTGCAAATCCACATTCTTAGTTAACGTTTGAAATATGTGAGGCCTCTCGCAAAATCCCAGTAGATTGCTTGTGCCATAGAGCATGAACATGCTCAATGGCTGCCCACAATTTGAATCAAACTTCTCGCGCCACAGAAATCCATGCAGTGAAACATGATCAAAATCTCGCTTCTTGCGTATGCACGTATACAGGCATCTTTAGTGTTACTACGCATAGATATACACGACGTGCATAGTTTTTTAGTATGAATCGGTTTCAGACAACAAGTACGTAGCATGTACATAACACTAAAAACACACGACTAATACTTGAGCTCTATCACTTTTGGACGGAAAACCCTTTTGAAAGCGCTCAAAAAATTTAGCAACGCGTTAATTGCTTTCGTTGGTGTTAGTAAACAAACTTGACTTTGCTGCTACTTTCAGCATTCCGCACAATCCAAGTCTGCAGTGTACAGTAAAAATTGCAGTTTGTTTTTCCCGATCCTCCTCGTTGGCAGTTTCAAAGCCTGACGTGAACTGAACACGCTAAATTACAAACTAAGGACAGTTGCAATTGTAGGAGTCCAGTTGATCTAGCGCCCGGCATCTACAAATTGTTGCTGAGGAATTCAGAATAGAATAGAATAGACCATCATAAGTTGTTGGGGAGTTGGGGATCTTGATGCAAGCCATCTAGTAGTCATTTAGTCTGTCTCCAGAATTTAGGTTGTAATAGTTGACGTTGTATAGTGACGGTAAATAAGTGCGTATCAAATGAGCTTCGAATACCAGTGGGAGTACTACAGTAGCTTTGCAAGGAAGAAATGTGAGCTCAAGTGCCCAACCATTATTCTGTCAAGTATATACAGTTTCTGAAGCCTTGCAGTTGAAGTACTTTCAAAGCTTTCGCACGCTAGCGAAATGTCGGTCCACTATAAACTGAAATCTGATAACGGATTCTCGACGGTCACATTTGATGGAGTCCATATTTCCGTTAGTGATCTCAAAAATGAGATCATAGAACAGAAGCATCTTAAAAATGCTGAATTGGATCTCCGCATCACTAATGCAGAGACCAATGAAGGTACATGCCAATGAGCTTTCATGTTTTTTGAGTTGCACTTGGAAATATATTTTGACACCTAATATTGTTTTCAACTTTTCTAGTTTATGATGATGACCACATGCTTATTCCGAAGAACACATCGGTGATTGTGGCTCGAGTCCCAGTAACTGCCAATAAAAGGAGCGCAGCTAATGGGACCGGTGGATATAATCAAAGGCAATTTCAAAATAAAATGCCTCCCCCAATGCAGCCTTCAACGATTACTAAGGTAAGCTAAAAGTTTCGTCCTTCGAATGAAGAATGAAGAAAAAGTGAAAAGTTGTTGACGTGATGAACTTGTTGCTTATAGGGAACGACGGACCTTACGGCTATGGATATGTCAGAAGAGGATAAAATTTCGGTGATGATGACCCAGGCAGTTGGTGATTTCGACCCCAGTAACTATCAGAGGTTCAGAACTTTGCCTGCGAACTATCGGTGCAACAAATGTCATCAACCTGGTCATAATATTCGGGATTGTCCAAACAAGGTAATGCTATTGAACTGGATCCTATCTAGCCTACAGTCCAGACAAAAATCATAATTTTCTTGACTTCTTTCGTTGTATGCAGCTGGGTGATATTGTAGTAAGGCCTAATGTAAGCTCATGGTGTTTTTGAGGAGTAGAGAAACGTTATTTTTATCAGAAATCGAGTTTTACAGAAAGATATTTTACAGGCGGAATACTCCGAACCACCTCCTAAGAAAAGCACTGGTATTCCCAGGACTCACATGGTGACGGTGGAAGGACCTAATGTTCCCGGTGCGGTCATGACACCTGAAGGACGCTACGCAGTTCCTGCTGTTGACCAGTAAGTCACAATGTCATCAACACCGACGACCGACGTTCTGAATCGGGAGCAAAGACTTTTTATTGTTTATTTACAGTTCTACTTACATGGGCACAAATACTCAGATTGGAAAACCTCCTCCACCGAAGCCTAAAATACCTGATGAGCTCTTGTGTACCCTATGTGACGACTTGATGGCAGACGCTCTTATGGTACCATGTTGTGCTAACTCCTATTGCGATGAATGTACGTTGCGTTTCTCCGTCGAGTTTTTCTTACCCTGTAGGCTTATTCGGTTCTGACTTTTTTAAACTTGCAGGTATACGTAAAGCGTTAGTTGAATCTGACGATCAAGAATGTCCCAATTGTCACGAAACCGGCACGCTGCCTACATCTTTGATTCCGAACCGTTTCTTGCGTGCAGCAGTATCCGCGTTTAGAAACGATACGGGGTACTCAAAACCTCAGCAGGCTGGTGTTGATGTGAAAAGAGAATCTGTTGTCACGGTTGACCTCACTGAGCGCAGAAGGGATGAAGTTGAGAAGAGGAAACCTTCGTTGGATGAATTGCTCAACGAAAATAATGAGGACTTATTTCCACATTCGCCACGAAAAGTTGACAGGGAAGGCGATTCTAGCTCGAGATCCAGAGAGGATGGTAATATGTCCTTTTGATGATGCTTTTTCCATTGTGTTCATTACTAACTCATGAACATGAAAATTTCAGATGATGAGAAAACAGATCTTTACGATTTTCCAACGATGGATACTCACTCCCCACGTCGGCGAGAATCGGCAGAACGAAACATAGGAACTATTGGCTCAGGTAGTTATACTGATGGACCAAAATATACTGGTCGTCAACATTCTGCGAACCACAGACCTGCCGGGGAGCACTATCGATCTTCAAGACCTCCATTACACAATAGTTCCTCTATATCTTCAGGTCCCAATGTGCTGTCCCACCCAAGTGCCCCCCAGGAACGACGGAGTCATGACCGTAACGCCCATGCGTTTTCACCTGATCGAAAGTTTGAGGACCAACCTCCTCCTCCTGGCTTCGACTTACTGCCTCCCGGTGAAGACAAAGTTCCTAGTCCTGCTAGTCGAAACAGGGATGAAGGACGGAGGGGAGAAGATCCTAATCGGTACAGAGACATGCCGCACCATGGACGCGAACCTTTGCCAATGGAAGGAATTCTTCCCCATCCGGGGATGGCACCCTACAACACTTCACAGCCCCCTCCGGGATATGGACCTCCTGGCATGCCACAACAAAATCTACCACCGCCTCAAATGTATCCAGGTCCTCCCGGTATGCCTCCTTTAGGCATGCCACCTGCAGGCCACAATTACCCTCCACCATCCTACCATACAAATTATCATCATCCCCCGCACGGTAATGGTGTTCCGCCACAAATGTATATGCAAGGTCATCGAGGCCCACCGCCAATGCGCGAAATGGACTCCCGTGATCGTGATTACAACCATTACCGCGACAGACGGAGGCCGATGGGAATAGACTATGGCTATGACAGAGAAGACGGTATTCGTCCTGGGTAAGCTTATGAATGATTCTTTTTTGCTTCCGTCATCATCTTGACCTGGAACGAAATAATACCTATATGGATTATTTGAATTTGTTCTAGGCCTATCGAAGACCCGTTAAAAGAGTTTGAGCGGTTGATGAGGGAGAAAGACATGCGGAAAATGACGCAACAACCAGTAAGTGTGAAAAGATCACGATCAAGATCATATTCACCGAATCGGAGAAGTCCGTCGCCATTACCACCAAAGCGATCTCCGTTGCCAGCCCGGTCGAGGTCTCGATCGCGTTCCTTCTCTCGTTCACCTTCGCCAAAAAGGAAACGGCCTGTTGCTGGAGCACCTCGAAGAAGAAGTTCTCGCGACAGGGAACCTAGAGATTTAAGAGATCCAAGAGATTCGAGAGATCCACGAGATACCAGAGATCCGCGTGATGCTAGGGATCCGCGAGATGCCAGAGATCCGCGAGAAAATCCGAGAGACCCTAGAGATTCTAGGGACTTTAGAGATCTCAGGGACAGAGAACGAGAATCTTTGCGACGAACGAACCGCAGACGAACCAGGTCCAGGTTAGATGAATCGAAATACTTAATTTTTCTATTTTCGGAATTGTTGTAGTAACATGAAGAATCGTTTTATTTATCAGGTCAAGATCCAGGCCACGTACTTCAACTTTACTGCCATCGTTGCACTCTAGCAAGAGACGCGTTTCTCCCCGGAGACCTAGTGGGTACTCGCCATCTCCTCCCCCTAGTCGGTACACTTCAACCTCCAGCAGGAAGGACAGAGAAGATCATTATGACAGGAAACCTGTTCCTTTGGAGAGCTTGGTAGTAGCTGCGCCAGCGAACAGCACGAGACGGGACAGAGAGCGCGACGATTATTATGACCGAAAACCTGCACTTGTTGAGAACATATCTGTCACTGCAACTAACAGCACAAGAAGAGTTCACGAAGAAACGTTCGAAAAGAAGCCTCAACAAGTAGAAAGTGTGATTTCAGCTGTACCTCGTAGTGACAGAGAAGTGAAAGACAAGAAGCCTATTCCTCTTATGTCAGTAGAACCCCTCAAGTTAGTCACCGAAGCTGCTTCCGTCTCATCATCAACTTCTATGATGACGCCTAAAATTGAGCCAGCTGCTTCAGTAGTATCACTGCCAGTCCAGTCCAGTGTCGTTCAGCGTTCTGTTACGCCTAAGTCCACGTCTAAACCCGAGGAGAAGCCTTTAGATCCAGTGTTCACTGGAGAAGCACTGCCTCCCTTGAAATCAAAAGCATCGCGAATAAACATCAAATTAGCATCGACACCCGTGGCTCAACCGGAAGCACAGGAAAGTAGTAGCTCATCCTCTGAAGAAGACGACCAAAAGGAAGATACTGAACCCGTCAAAGCAAAGCCAACTCAAGAGACTGAAGAGACAAAAGAAGAACGTAAAAAACGAAGGAAAGAAGAAAAAAAGGCGCGGCGCGCTTCATCTGACGATTCACCACATAAGAAATCTAAAAAATCAAAGAAGAAAAAGGACAAAAAAACCAAAAAGAAAAAGAAGAAGTCTAAATGAGGAGATTCTCTGGAGGGGACTCAAAGTTACTAGTTGCAGCTGTAATGTCAAACACTCGTTAATAATTGTTGGCTTGTTTTTCCAGAGTTATAGCATAGCCGTTCTCTTGTTACAACTCATTTCTATATTTATAACGTATGATAATAAAGGAACAACTGATTGACATTCGATTAGATCTCTCATCATGTAAACTGCAGAAAATGACAGACAAAATGTTTATTTTATTAAGTAGATAACATCCCGATTAGTAATTCGCGAAAGGTACATAATTGAGATTTCATAAGGAACATGTAGATTTTTGACTGATTGTAAGAACGAACATATTACTCATTATGATGGTACAGTACAATTTTGCGTATAACTAGAGCTTACACTGACTTGACTTCAAGCATTTTATCATACCGACCTTCGGAGATAGATATGTATTAAGCAAACTTCGAACGAAAGCCGTAGTCTGCTTTGCGATGACGCTGAAACGGAATGTGGATTGAAAAAAGTTGAACTTTTAGAACACAAACGTGAATTATTACAACACTTGAGCAAACACGTTGGTGATTACTCCTGCGCACCAGTCTGTCAAGTGGTGATCAATTATCAATCGTCTTGAACTCGAAATTTTGTACGCATTCGATTGATTTCTCTCAAAGTACATGTCAATGCATTTACTAGACCAAACTCACGTTTATTATAAACTGTAACTCTGTAATGCAAGGATGACTTATACCCCTAAAATTGTAACTTTTAATACCTTGTAGATATCCATATTACAGGGAAAACATCAAGTCTGCTGAGCGGTAAGCCCGCAACGACCGCCACAGGTCACATAATTGTGCCACATTTTCACGGTTACGTTCATACGCATCATAGTCACCTTACCTTATCCTACCACAAATAGTTATTTCTTTCATACAAGAATTGATCCGCATTCAATCACAACAATGAATGATCCCTCCGGTCGCCATATACTTTTACAGGACAGAATCAGAATCTTAACTTCCTAACAGTACCAAGTACAGTATACGCAATTGGACAGCTCTGCACCTTTTGAGCATGATTTAGAGTATGAAGTACGTCAGACATACCGTTTCGACTTGACATGTATAGTAGACATTGGACATTTTTCCTCACTCGCTAAAAATTCTATCTAACATACATCATCAACAATTCAATAATCTTTGGAGTCTCCCTCATACAAACATTCAATAAGTAATATTAAGCTCGACCATACACAGACTAGTTGATTTCTTGCTTCACATTTTTCAAGAAAATTTGATATAGAATATCTCTCGGATTACACTAGCTATAAGTAAATCGTATTTTCTGCACAAACATGACACTCTAACATTCCTTTCCCTAATGTGTCCGTTCATGGATTTGTGGATTTCTGTACATCAAGTTTCAAAACCGACAAAACGAAATTCAAGACTGGAATATGATTACCTACAGTGGTCCATTTAACCAACTTGTTGCTCTACGTTAATACCCTATGTACACATATTCATCCATGTATCCATGCTTTGTTTAGCTTACACCTGGACATGGACAAAGAATTGGCACCTCTGAATGAGCTAATCCATATAATTTACCACTATAAACACAAATGACTATATAAATAGTATGATTATGTTCACACTTTCGCAGTAAGAGTATTAGAAGAGGACTTTAAGTTGCTATTCCTGCTGGAAGTTCCCGTGACGGTCTTGAACGCCGTAATGAGAGAACGCACTAATATTACTTCCGTCGTTCCGGGAATCCATGTTGGCATCCCTCCGTGTTTCTAAATGTTGCTGCTGTTGCTGTTGATGATGAATTTGCTGCGAAGAGAATGCACTTGGACCCCGAAGATCTTCGGCTTCCGCATGTCCATCCATGCCAGCGTGGTCGTTCTGGCCCACGTACACTGCCTGCTGGTGGTCAACCGGATGAAGGTCTGAAGAATTTGAGCCACAATAAAGTTGAGACGGATACTGTTGGTGCTGTTGCTGCAACAATTCTCGCTGCTGCATCAAATGGTTCGGAATGTGAGAATGATACAAGGACGGCTGAACATGATGAGATCCATGGTGAGTACTCATTTGCAATCCCGTGTCGGTAGAAACTGACGTTGGCGCTGATCGTGACTCAATGAAAGCCCGCTGCTGTCTACAACTTTGCTGACTATAAATCGGATGATTTCGATGAGGGTAGCTCGACAGATTCGAGGAGCAAGTCACGTTCTGATAACCCGTGTGTTGATCGTCTTCAGAAGATTGCATATTGTTGCTCTGCGATGAGATCCAGTTCACTGAAGCCCGCTTCCTTCCCTTATCCATGACAGAAGTTACTGACGAGTTGTTGGTCATCTGATGCCCTTGATTCTGTTGTTGGTGAAGCTGCAACAAGTCCTCCACTTGAGCATCGATGCCCTCCATGTGACCAAAGTCCTGCTCAGGTACTGTGCAGCTTGAGTTGTGCTGCTCAGAAATACTTCCACAGGTCCTCTGAGAAGTCAGTGCCAAGTTGGGTATCAATGCCGCCCGGTTCCCATGAGGAGACGACAGAGCAACTTCTTTCCCCCCAATACTAAAGTCAGCATATCGGAAGTCGACCGTTTTCTGCGTACGGTATTCGCGAAGCATGTCCACCGAGCCCGGCAGCGGAATGTTTGAGACAAAAGTCGAGTATGAAGAACTTCCAGTGAACAAGGAACCGAGTTGCCTGCACGTCGGTTCAATCATTCCGATACCTCGATTCACATCACATCGGACAACTTCCCACTCTGGATACGGATTCAAGTTAATACCACTCAACGTCTTTTGAATTTGAGTAATCTCTGTTTGAGCCAGCCTCAAATTGTACTCGTTGTGCGAGTCATTCAGCTGCCGCAAGTCAGACAGCTTCCCCAACAATTTTGCATTCATTCGAGATCCATAGGGGCCATACTTCCATTCCGTGTAGCTTTTCAGATACCGCAAATACTTTTCCTGGATAAACGTGACTCGCCCCGGCTCCTTGAGCCCTATCCGGTCCGGGTAGTACAACACAATGTGGTTCATAATTATACTAATCTTCTCGTCAACTTGCATGGACTGAATGCTGGCGATGAATCTCAGATGCATCTGATACAGCTCCGACGAGACCAGCCTCCGAGCATCATTTGAGCACAGCTGAGGAATACATGAAGCCTGGAACGACGTCTGTTTCGCACCCAATGGCCACTGATTCGAATTGGCGTCAAATGTAAACGCTGAGCGCAGCATGCACATCTCAAGGACACCTTGCCGCAACAAACTCGTCTGGTCTTCCGCCAACAGCGAATTGAAGTCGGGCATCATCTTGTGGAAGTAGACCATCCGCCTCAGGATTGTCGTAAACATTTCAATGATTTCGATCGAATTTCGGCTCGCGCTAGTTCCCGACACATTATACGGAACATCCACGTAGGACTGGTGAAACTTGTTCACCATGTTCTCCAGCTCAGCTTGCTCTTCAGCTGTCATGTACAACGACAGGTCTTCTGGATTCGGCGAGTAACTTCCGGAATCCCCACTGGTTCCCGTCGATACAGATCGCGGTAGGATAGACGCATTGTTCCCTACGGGACCGTCCACTGTGTCCGTCTCTTTCACCACCCCGTCCTTCTTTTTCGACCTGCAAAATTCATAAAAAAATGGCATCAGTGACTCAGAATCATTCAGCCAGCATAAAAATCCAAGTTCCCACAACTGTCCAATCAACATTATAAGCGTCCCATCAGGGCAGGCTTATTCGGCTCAAGCAATGTCATAGTTCTACATGTATATCACCATATAATTCTCGCATTCCCTATCATCAAAGTCTCTACTGTCTGACTGGGCCCGCCCGGACACTTACTTGAAGCCTATATTTCTTCATATACATACAAACCATTCCCCTCGCAACATGCAACAAATTACATTGCAAATTTGCGGTTCACATTAAATTTGCAGATAAGATCCTGTCCTATCTTTGATAAGAAAATAATTCAAACACGGACTCTGATTACCACAGTCCTCCACGTGTCCATCCTACAAAACATGTGCGGCCCAGACAACTTGACCTACACCAACAATGTCATTAGTTGTAGATAAATTTTTGCTACTTTCGCAAATTCTCACGCTATTCTCTCTTTTGTCATTTTGCTAATCACACAAGTCACCTTACAAGTATGAACTAGTGATAGTGACAGTTAAAGCGCCAGCCTTCATTTCATAATGGCCCCAATTACCTCCTCTTCAAGAATTCCAGCCGCTGCGTGTCATCCATCACCATTTTCGGCTCCATTCCAATCAACAAACACTTTTTGTACCGGCATGCTTGACACTGCTTCCTCGTCGATTTGGATATGTCGCAATCGTGCTCGTAATTGCATTTGAACGTCAAATGATTGTCCTTCAGAACTGCCCGCCGGAAAAACGCCTTGCAACTGTCGCAACTCACTCCACCGAAATGATTACTCTTCGCCACGTCCCCACACACGTCGCAAAACTGTTGAAAAAATAAAAACAATCCAAATTAACTTCTCACTTCCCTTCAAACATTTCGAGACACTATTTATACACACGTTCTCTTAATTGCCTCTAGAAGCAAACGTATTATTCCTCTCCTTCTGATTCATCATCCTCTTTCATAATCTCGTCAGCTTATTAGTTGAATGTTATCATCATCAGCCGTTCGGAAACTATATCATCAACTAATCAACTAATTCCGTCTGCAAGGTAACACAACGTTATCTCTCTTCATGACATCACTCCGTCTAACCACGTGTCTTTGCTCATTTGAAACCTTCAACAAACACTACAAATCTCCATCCTCAAACATCCAATCTTCTATCAGTAACGTCAACTCAAAGTTTATATATATACGTATCCACTCGTCCAGTAAGTAGCTAACGCAATTAACTTCTCTTGTTAACAAATTCTTCTTCATAGAGTCATCCACGTTCTTCTTCACATTATTCATCAAACAAAGACTAGCTCTAGAAAAAACAGTACAGGTTCTATCATCATCCTTTCTGCAAAAATCTACTGATCCATTCACAGCCAGTTAACTGGAGCTCCAACATTCTCGCTACATATTCACCTAGACTCCAGACATTAATCACATCAATAAAAATGGGTATATATCAAAAGCTACACACATCTCAACCTCTGCCCATCATCTCCCATCCTCTCGTACATATGTACTCACAGACTCAACATTTTTTTCAATCCCACTAGAACCCAAACACACATCTTCCACCCAATATGTACATATCGAATCAGAGATTACACAAAACTTTTCCGCTTCCACTTTTCCCTACTTTCCCTCTTTCTCCTTTTGCGGTGCGGACAACCTTGCCAAATGTTTTATAACGTACTCTTATAAGGGGTAAATAAGTAGCAATTTCACGACAAACTTGCCTTAGCAACGCGGTTCCCTCTGCCTCGGCGCGCAACTTCCCCTCCCAGAGTCCCACTTCCTGCTCCGCCTCCTTCTCCCCCGCCCGATCCAGTCCTCAAACGCTCTTTCCCGCCCCTCCCACCCATTCCCTCCACTTCAGGTCCTCCACCACCGCCATAACCATCAACCATCGGTCCCCCCGAATTCGAAGAGTCCTGCTGCTCTTCCTCCTGCTCCACTTGATGCTGATGTTGTTGGTGTTGGTGATGAGCAACAGGCTGCTGCTGCTGCCTTCCCTGGTTGTTGTTGTACGAGCAGCCGGAAGTACCACCAGCAGGCCCAAGTTCGCTATCCAAATGGCCGCCCGTAGTAGCCTCTCCTCCTGACATTAAATTATTCCACCAAACTGTCGTACTCGATGGAACACCGCCACGATTTTGCTGTCCCGTCCCCGCAGTATATCCGGCCGGAGCCACAATTCCACCTCCACTCCCAGTCACCGCCGCAGTCTTACTGCAAGTCGTCATCAGTCCTCCTGTCGTCGTCATCGCCCTTCCACCTGTACAACAGTCGCCGCCGTCGCCACCGCCGCCATCAACATGCTCAGTATTCACTCCCGATATTCCATCAAACATGTTCGATGAAGACGAACCACCACACAAACCGCCACTGTCTCTCAAGTCGCTTTCTCCTTGGTGCATCCATGATTGATGCTTCCCTATGGCAATCCAAACAAAAACAACGTCAAATTAAACATACCTCATCAAAAACAACAAACAAACATAGTATATATATACAAGCACTAGAATTAGAATAGCTCGTCCCAAATTATCAAATGTCCCTCCCTCCCTTCCCCATCACGTAAATTCGCTCCAATTAGACGTAAATCTCCCTATAAACCTATATTTATAACTCTCTTCATTCAATTTTCATATTATTCACAATTTATATGCATATACATATATATATATATCCAACTAACAAGCCAAGCCAGCCAACCTGTCATCTTGATAATGCACTTCCTCTTCACCCTCTCCCACTTAAAACCTCCTCTCACAAAAGCTCTCATCATCCAATTCTCAATAAACTTGCTTTCTCCACGCAGCTCCTAACTGCAACACAAAAACTGCATCTCGACTGCACTTTCTCTCACCCAAACACTCGCAGAGTGCCCATCCATACAAAAAGATACATACCTGTTGATGCTCTCGCCGCCGTCGCCGGCTCCGAGCCGTAGCCGCCTTCCATCCTCTTTTGGTCCCCACACCAGTTCCTCCGCCAAATTAAACTCTCTTGGTCCTCGTCCCTCGATATCGCCCTATTGTTGTCCCGGCAGCAGTCAAACAAGTGTTAATAGCTCTGTCCTTCACTTTATTCACTAATTTAATCGCCACTTGATCCATCATCCTCCATCCCTCCACAAACACCTCCTTCTTCTTCGTCTTCTTCCCGTCTTCGTCGCACTCCTGTGTGTCAGTCAGTCCGCGACTTGAACCCGCCAATCCTCAACTGCAACACACAACAATCAAATTGTCACAATTAGTCCACTTTCCTTCCGGATACAACGCCGCCACTTTCTTTAACCCCCTCCCCCCGCAATCATATATACTCTTCCGTATCGCTACCCAACATTTTTAACAACAACATTCCTCGTCCCCCTCAAACACAACTACTACAGAGACACTTGTCCTACACACGATCCTTACCAATGCCAACTTCACATGGAAAGCACACTCCTTTCACCTCCTACAATATTTTGTAAATAATAATAATAATGAATGCCTTCAAAGTCGTCTTCTATCTAATATAGCGCCACCAGCATGTCAATCAGCCATCTCAATCCCACCACCACCAACACACGACTGATTCACAACCAAACAACTTCTAGAAATCAACTCTACCATACCATTTATTACAATCTCCTCCTCGTCCCCATGCACAAACTCACACGTGTCACACTATACTCACTCTCAATCAAGAAGACACCATCAAAGAAACTCTTAACCAAGTTATCAATACCCCCCCTCCAACATGTCTCTTTCCGTCAATAGTGTCAACAAAAACTTTAAAATCCATTACCATTACTAGGATACTAAAACATGTGCGGATCGCCGCGCTGTATCAGCAGACAGTCACTAACTATAATACCACAATGAATCCGTCGTCTTCTTCTGCTCCTACACTACTACGACTCGCGCTATCGCTAAATGCCGCTTCTACAACTACTATTCCTCTAGCTCACTCACATCAAACAAACAACCTCGTGTGTGTACATGTATACAGTGTTTCCCTCACCGACTCTTCTTCTAGCCAGCAGCGTCGTCGTCGTCGTCTAGCCACCTTAGCTCACATCGCTCAAAGACATTGCCATATAAATATACACATATGCAACCAGCAACTAAACTCTCTCTCACAGTCAGACACACACATCTCCTCAACATCCTCCATTCAGTCAGCGTAGCCAACCCAACTTTAACTAGACTTCTAGAAGCGCGTCTACGAGGAGGAGGAAGAACAGCAGCACCAGCAGCAACGGCGCCAGCTCTAACGCTTTCCCATGTAGTATACTACAACTCTTCTCCGTGTACTACGACAACGAATAAGTAAATACATAGCTCCAACTTCAACTCCAGTAGCTGCCGCAGCCTTAGACCGGCGCGCTCACATTTCACTACTACTAACAACTACCAATTCTGCTACAATTTCCTTTTCCCAGCCTTTCTTTCCAGCTCTATAATATGTACTCTTACTCACTCACAGAACAGTCAGTCAGTCAGTCAGTCAGCTTGCCCTTTGCCGCTCTCGTATATATATATATATATATATGCACCTTTGGGCCCTGGACGAAATCAGTAGAAGCGGAAGCACAAGACGTCCCCACGAATCTATTCCAGAGACTGACAGTGGTCCCGCGAAATCTCCTTCCTTTATAACATCATCATAATATTTCCTATAATATTCGTCTCTCTCCAGCAGCAGCCTCACTCCAGCAACCACCATCAACATCACAATCTCTTGCCAACCTTTCCTTCCTTCACTCACTCGCTCTCAAAAGATCACAAGACCGGCTCCTTCAACTACTACTACTGCTGGATCCCTGCAAAAGCTCCAAGCAAACACCATGTTTATCCAGCCACTCCAGTCCCACAATGTCTCCCACTCTCCTCACACTCACAAAACACTATAAAATGTTCAATTATACATGCTCTTTATCCCCAACACATGTCAACCCACAATCTTACTTCCAATTCAACACTTGCTCAATTTTACACTATTCCCCAACAATTCAGCTCACATAATATTATTACCTGCCCTCTTCTTCTTCTTCTCCCTTCCCACCATCTGCCTCCAACCATACAAACTTGCACTTGGAGTATTATACCAAGTCAATTCCAAACAGCCGGCCGGATCCACCACCATCACTCACTCAACCTTCCATCACACCACCGAACCAAGCAAACAAAAGCCAGTCAACAACAGGTAAGTGTGTATATAAACCGGAGCTTCACCTGACAAGATTCTCCCCGGTTCTTCATCTTCATCATCATCACGCCAACCCAATCATGTATATTCATTCTCTCGTAACAAGTCGACTTGTTACTCCATCTCCCTCCCTCCCTCCTCTTACTCAACTTTTACATTCTGCATTAACCCTTTCTTCCACCACCAGCCTCACAGCGCAATGAGCCGCCAGAGCCCCTGCACACCTTCCATCCCACAACCCGCATCCTCACAACTTGCCAAACAACCACCACATTTCCCTTCTTCGGCATTCTATACATTCCAACTCACATCCAACATTCGCAACCCGTCCAGCCACCAAAGGCAGCCGGAATATGCCAAATATCCCACGACCACCACGACGCTCCAACTACTTGCAATGTCTACTGTACTTCAAACATTGCAGTTTCACGCTCTTCCGCTCACAACACCTCATCATCATCCTCTTCTTCCACTTTTTCTTTCCCTCCGCCACATTGCATCACCAACTTGTTGTAAATATAAAACATCTTTCATTCAACTCTTAACTCGTCTTCTTCTTCGGTATAAACATACAACATTTGTCCAACAGCTTCCTCCATCCCCAGACTCACAGACAACCTTTTACATCACTCCACTTGTAGAGCATCAGTCAGTCAGTCAGTCAGTCAGCCAGCTCAACTCAACTCAAACTCGCGTAATTCCCAGCGAGAAAGACAGCTCTCGCAAAACTTGTCTTCCTATTCCTTCCCAAAACTCCACCAAAACACAAGAATCCCTTCTTCTGTCCCATCACCTTTCACGCTCTAAACCTCCTGACAAATACAGGACAAAAATAACAAATTCTCCACTTCCGTCGTCCCAACCAACACACCAACTTTCTCTTGCTCTTCCTCCATGTCAAAAGCAAACACGTTTAATCATACATCAGAACTTTTCATCAAATCTATCAATAATAATAATAATGATAACTTTCTACTCCTTCAACATTCAAAGTCACAAATTAAACAAGCCGCTCAAATTACAACCCTACTTTGATTGATAACTTGCTTTAAGGCGCACTAAAAGACTTTCTCAAACAACTACAGTCAACAACATAATCACCAAAACAACTTTCTCATCACATGTATCTAGCAACGCTAACTCTTTCTCCAAACACTCTGCATTATCATCATCATCACAACAAATTCCTTTCACCTTTCCCCCTTCCTTACCAACCTTTCCAACTTTCTTCCCTAAACTCTCAAAACAACATCAATCAGCAGATCCCCATCATCACTTTCCTTTATATTGAGACGTGGGTGTGTGTGTAGTACTGGGGGTGATGTAGTCAGAGTTCTAGTGCTCGTCTAACTGACCGTTGGTACCGGTGTAATAACGCTGGTGTGAGACCTAGCTAGAAGCGTTGCGCTATCG
>JAQGBJ010002445.1:0-16465 GCA_034698345.1 Sphaeridia pumilis
CCTTAAGTAAGCATGGCGTCTGCATCATCTGTAGGTCGTCTATAGGGCTATAGCGCCGTATGTAAGCATAGACTGCAGAAAGAGCAGCTCTACCCTCCATAAGGAATGCATGGGACCCATAAGAAAGCATGGTCTCAACAAAGCGCCATAAGGTTATGCACATAATAACACTACTTCCGACTTTTTAATCACTCTTCACCCATTTGTGCATTTCTCTTCTAGAACCTCAGTAACGTACCATGCCTTTTTTCGCTATGATCTTTCAACCTTGATCATTTTTCATCACATTTATATATGTGTAGTTTAGGACCGCAGACTGTACATGTACATAAAACCAGTGCTTGCAAACTCTATCATCTTAAAGGAACTCTGCGGAAACATGCAAGTTTCGGCAACTTTGCAACTACTTGGTTCAACTTGCTCGTGCATACAGCCGCTGGGTGTTCCAAGTGCAAACATACACGAGTCGGTTCGAAGTTGCGGGTTAAGACGCGACGTTGCTATCGTTTTTGTCGTTCCCCTGTAAAATGATCTGTGATCCGTCATTTGTAGTGTACAAGGGCGAAAAGTCAAAAGGAAAGAGGAGAAGAAGGCGTCGTCTTGCGTGATTGCTACACTTTTCAACTCTTTCCATCATGTAATAAAAGACGAGCTCAAGAAAAGTGTGAACAAACTTTTGTCCCTCCAGTCTTCAAGTGTATAATTTTACCTTCCTCCTTTGGGAAGAAAAAGCCCAGGAAGTGAACAAAAGTTGGAGAGGAAATAGAAACTCCTTCAAAATTAAGCACCAATGACAAATAACTCCCGGGTGCTAAAAACAAAAATTAAACCCAAAAACACATACTTTACACTGACGGAGGTGAAAACTGCTAATAACCATGCAACCATACAAAGAGAGAAAGCAAACAGAAAGACTCCTGCATCGCTTTCTCTAACCGAATTTCTTCATCATTTCAACAAAATGAATCTAATAATGAAAGCCTCTTTCGCTGCCGCCACCGCCTTCTCGGCATTCTCCGGAAACTAATCTTTTATTTCGTTGGCCGGAAAAAACTTATCGTATTCATAACGAACCATAACAACTATCCTGTACCACACACCACTTTTAGTTTAATCAAAAGAACTGTACAATTCACGGGAAACATGTTGCATCCGCATATTAATGTTCTTTGTGAATCCAGGAAAACATTCTTTGTGCCAATTTGTTTGTTTTCGCTTGACTGAGAAAGAGGATTGCGAATCTGTCGTCGTAAACCTTCCATTCATAAGAGTTATGATTCAACATCAAAAACCAGAACATTCAAAAAATACACTCTACTCTCCGTAATGTAATTTACTGAATGTACTGCCAACTCCAAATATTTATGACCAAAGAAGAAGCTTCGTAACAGTCATCATAGACTGTACCTTCAACGCTCTCCCAACTTCTTGGAGATACTATTTCAGCAGACCGTTTCCAACACAAACAGTCATGTTTTAACTGAATGCTTCATCTATAATGAAATATTGTAAGAAGCTTTTTTATCATCAGCAAAAAGCTGTGTGACACAAAGAAAGTACAGTGGTAGTAGCTAACTGCGCGCCTATATTCTTGTAATGTGCAAAATACAATGTTCTTTCAGTCGGAGGGTTACTGTGGTAACCCGAGCGTCTCTACGGAAAACTTTCCAAAATCTATGAACCCAAACTATTCGTCTTTCATCCTACAAATCCCATGTGAGATATGGAACCAGATAAAATTTGCCACCTTTGGCTACTTCTCCGGCTCGCCTCACATTTTTTTCTTGCCCTTCCAACTTCGGATGAGACTGCTATCGTAGATAAACTGCGGGGATAGCGAATGCCGCTCAAAAAAATCATTTACTAGTTAACGACTTCTAATCTGTTATTTTGCAAGAATTTATGATTATCTTACCCTAATATTGTGTTGAGCTCTCCAGTGTTTTGTTTTGTTGGTTTTACAATAGGATCAGAGACTTGAAACAACCCGTTTTATGACCCGTCTAGTAATTATTGCGAGTCGATCTTTTTTAAATGTGCTGCCATTTCTCGCCGGGTTATCAATTCCAGCAGAGTATTTCCAATTCCCAGCTTCTACCATGAGGTACATGGTGCTCGACCACTACCCTAAACACTTTTGAAAAGTAGCACCTATTGCCAGTCTTCACGTTACGACCAGCAGCTGCAATGCCAATTAACAACAGAGTTACGTGACGTCTGGACCTAACAGCATTTAATGATGTGGAATTCCTTTTCCCCTTTTGCATTTGCAAGTATTATGGCGTCATGTCGTTACCGAAGAGATTTGTTGATTATTAACACGGCTATACCTGCCAACCACGATAACATGGACAAGCTTCAGATTAAAAAATAAATTAAACATTAGTTCGATGGGCTAACTTTATAGTTGCGAATATTCGCCATTTGTGCAGCAATCTGATTTGTGACTCTAGTTTTGTTACCCCTTAAATTTTCAAAACATTAATTAAGGCCAAACAAGGTTGTTCATTCGAGAAATCTAGTTTACTGTTCTTCATCGTTGGCTTGTTTCTCCAATAACGCCGCAACTTTTTATTGGTCTCGTTCTCCATTAACACTTGATAAATCAAATATGAGCGAGTTACGACTTTGCATTTTGGCCATTGCCTCCCGTAAACCATCTTCCACTTGGCATCTCAAAACAGTTCAAGAGCAAACTTTAATTTCGTTCCTTGCTCCTTGATTTCGATGAGCGTTGCTACTTGATGCGAAAACAGATTACAGAATTTGAATTCCCGATTAGCCACGACACGAGAATTCTATCTAGAAAACAAACAAGGTTACCAGGCAAACAAGCGTGCATCTCGATAAACTCATGATGTGTGAAGGCAAGAGCAAGCAAACTTGATTGTGGGAAATTAAACTTTATCGAACCCCGCATCGACGTCAAGCTCGTTTTGCACTGTACATTGCACCGTAAACACACCACATCGTTACACACAACGTCAAAACTGTGTTCAAGTGAACGAGCTGTTATTAATTATTGCTCATATTTCAAAACTCGGTGGAAGGTGACAAGGTTGTAAAACAACATGCCACCTTTACCATGTCGTCAGTCCTAATCATTTGCAACTTTCTTGCCACTACTGACCGACCTTGTGCGTTTTAACGGTTCTTTGGCATGAACGGAAGCACTACACGCAGCTAGTGTGATGACGATGATGACGGAACCTGTAGGGAAATCTAGTTTCAAAAGTCACCATTCCTAGCCTTCTAGTCTTGTTTGCCAGGTGATTGTTTCTGGGCCAACTCAAGCCTGCCGGATAATGTCCTCCAGATTTAATATTCACGGGACAATCTTCGCATCTTGCGAAAGTCGGTCATCTCGCACACAACCTTTCCATGCCTCTTCATCTGCGTGTGCAGGATGACAATTTTC
Organism: Sphaeridia pumilis; assembly: GCA_034698345.1. Lineage (NCBI taxonomy): Eukaryota > Metazoa > Arthropoda > Collembola > Symphypleona > Sminthurididae > Sphaeridia > Sphaeridia pumilis. The sequence goes on from JAQGBJ010002445.1 coordinate 3,419, forward strand.
GGCTAATCCTGCAACCCAAAGAATGGAGGGCAGCGGGTAATACTCGTCAACTTGATCCCTAAAGCAAATAGTCGTTCTCTCTGTTTATTACTTCTTTTGAATTACCTATGAGACGGGACAGATGCACTCAAAACAAGCCATTCAACCTGGAGTAATTTAGCAAACTCCAATCTAGCAGTAGACGCCACAACTCTTCTTCTTCTCCAGCTGCAATACCTCCAACAGCGCTATTCAAAACCCAGCTACTTTTCAATTTGTAACAAACAAAAAATCTGAAAACCTGCCTGAGTTGCTCAATGGTTGTGAATGTGTACGATAGATAGAAAATAGAATGATAGAAAATGTGAATTTTTATCTCTGACGGTTTTTTCTATGCAAGTTGCACGCGCATTTGCCGAAAAGCTATCAAACGCAATAGCTTGTTATAGAAACTGAGGAAGGACAAGTTTCCGGATAGAAAGGATGAGTGTGGAATTGGGCGCTTGTTCCCCCACTTTGCAATTTTCCGTTTATGATTTCGCCTAAAGGTTAGACTTGAGACTTTGTTTGAATTTTCCTTGCTGATGGTAGTAATAAACATTTAATTCACATAATGCAAATCCAGGATAGAAACATCCAGATCATGTTTTTATACCATTACAACCCTCACACTCCTCATTAGATCCAATGGTTAATGTCCTTCGTAAATATTTATCATGGCCTTCTTCCTCCATTACGCATCTTTCCAACCAACTTTATTTCTTTTTCAACTACGGCCATTAATATTTAAAGCTTTCAGATGAATCAACCTCTATACAAAATCGTTTACTTCAAACAACCATCAAGTCCCTTTAACGTCCTTCACTTTGCGTCAATCTCAGTCAGCGTCAATAACAAAGAGCACCCTCAAACATATTCAAAAACCAAAAAGCAGTGTTACATCATCACTTTCCCACAGCCATAGGCTTTCACCCTAACAAATCTGCGATATTGCTTCGAACCTCGTGGATTCAACTTCACCTGTTGGTATAATTAAACCAACGGTTATATTGCCTGTTTCTGACATGTTTCTCTGGGAGTGTTTGCTTTCGCAATGCGTAAAAATCTCCGTCATGATGTCAATGCTTTTTTATTCATGAAGATATCACAGTCCATATGAAAGAAACCAGGTCTAATATTGCGCTTGCAGATGGATTGAGTCATTGAAGCAGTATACAAAATTATCTTCACTTTCCATATCGGTTTTGCAGCCCCAGAACCACTGCGATTTAAGCTATTCATCCCACTCCCTCCAGGCAAGGGGTTGTCATGTAATATCCACGAAAGGTAGGCAGACGCACTTTTACGTGCCATTGAATCCATTCGCGTTTTCCGCTTTCGGCAAACAAATACCCAAGTAAGCAAACGACACGATAATATCCTCGCTATTGTAGTACGATCGTACCGAAATGCCAAATTGATCGATACGCCACGAAACGGATTGGAATTTCTCTCTGGAAATGGATTGTAAAATATCCCAACTATTTCTACGGATTCGCAAATAAAAGAATCATTCGAGGCAATCTGATTCCTTCGCCTCACATGTATGTATATCATCAGCGTAGTGACTGCCAGCACACAGTCAAAGCTGAGCTGAGAGAAAACGTGATAGATGTCTTTATGCTAGTTTCCAAATGTCAGAACCAGAAAAAGAAAATGTTCCATCTTCCGTTGCGAATCAAACGAACCACGTAATGCCTTACGCCAAATGCCGGCCGTCTCCCTTTATGGAACCAGCCATGACAAATACGTTTACTCATCCTGCAAAATCTGTGTATAATTTTATATTCCCTTTATAACCAACCTTCATCTTCGCCTATTTTCGCTATCCTTCTGCTTCCAACATGTTAAAATTGTTTTTCATACACACGACGTAAGGCGTACATATACAGCAGTACGCAGTTCACCATAGTCTGGTTTTGCTGTTTGATATATATTTTCTAGCGAAAAAAGAAATTGCACTTTGGATTTATATTGTTGTTGTTGCGGTTTTATGACTCGAACCGATACTCCTGATACAGCACACCATGGACAAATTGGAATGAAATCTCGACTCGGGACAAAGCAGTTAACTTTTTTATGTCCCACTGTACAACAACTTTTCATCACCATGATTGCAACACCATTTACATCATCGGCAACGGTCAGGTTATCAGACAGTCTGAGTGGGTTGCTCAGGTGGACCACAGTATTGTTGTTTCCTGGAGCAACCAGCATTATCTATGCTCCAGCAAACCACAAGATATAACTTGGCCATCTGAAGAAGCATCTTCTTTGGTCTTGCCATTCTGCAAAAGCCGTAGCTGCTCGATGATTATTTCCATCATCATCTGGATTTCTGGACACTGGAACTGCTGCTGTTATTGTTGTTCTACGTCCGTTCAACTGATTACATCAAAGTTGTGGTTGCAATCGTTTTCGTCGTACGAAAATATAAATGGAAGATGAGACGGAGAAAATACAAATTGAACCTCTTAGGATTAATTCCAGTCCGTACCCTTCCTTTTTCTTTCTTGTATCTCGTTTCTTGTTCCAAGACTTGTTCTGATAATACTCCACCACCCAGTCATCTGCACAACAGTTCCAAAACATTTGAATCATCCTCGAAACCGGTTGTCCTCCGTCTCGTATTTTCCATCTCGCATTACACTTTTCCTCTCTCACACGTCTTCAAAGGGAAATGGATAAAAAGCTTGACACACGAACCGACCAAAAACGCCTCTACCAAGAACAAGAACCTCGCTTTTTTAACCCTTGGAGTCCTTCTTCCTCAAGACTTCTTCCACAACCATTCAATGCATGTCCTTCTTGCAAGTGACGCTTCCCGCGCCCTTATCTTTACGATTCTATCAATGTCTTGTGTCTCAAAAGAGACAAATTCTGTTGTTAGACGACACTGTACATATATCATGAATACGTAACGTAACCAACACAACAACCTTCTTTTACCCTTTCCACCAAATAAAAGCCATCTTCTTTACGGGAAATGTCTTTTTCTCTCGCTCACTCTCCGAGGTGACTAATCGTTACTGTGTCAGTCTACTTTACGCCCGTCAAACCAAGGTGAGAAGCCAAGAAAAGTACCGACAACCGAGCTTCGGAACGTGATGCCCGAAAGTCAGCAAACAATGACCTGCTGTAGCCCTTCTAGACGTTATCCGTTAATAAATAAAAGATCAGGGTGGGACACAGGTGAGAGGAACAAGACATGCACTCACAGATGCGTTCCGGCTAAAAAGGTGGAAAAGAATGTCACAGCCCGAGAGATGATATAATGATGTAGATTAAACGGTTTATTTCATGCCCGAAAAGTAGAAATTCGTGTCCCATTCTGCTATCTCTCGCATCTTGAACTCAAGTTCCTTCAGCGGTCGAGAGAGACCAACGGGTATCAAGAGTGTCAATAAATTAGTAGTAGAACAAGCGTTCGTGCCAGTAGTTTGCCTCTACTAACTACACAAATAAGCTTTATATTTAAAAGATTCACGAAATTTGGAGCATCTCATGCTACACCACTGTCTCTTTTCTCTGGTCTGCTTCAACGTTATTGTTCGAAATACCTGGACAGAATGTAGGTCATGCTGCAATATTTCAGAGGCTTTTGCTATATTTTTATGCAGGACAAGAAGTCAAGCCTGTCTAGAATATAAAAACGCCTGTCTGCATGACCTCCGACTTGATCCGACTTCTTTATCAGCTATACCTTACAGTAACAACAGTTCAGCTTTATTTGAGCATGTGCAATCAAAAAATACAGACAGTTGACAACCGCCTTAAAAAACTGCAACACAAAACTTTTTTGTCACTTTTTATTCTGGCCCAAAGCTTAAAAGCTCCTCGTAAAAATCAGCGTTACAAGAGTTCAAGAGAACATGGCAGAAGCCTCCTTGTACAACATGAAAAGTTTTGGAATTCCAAATCAGTTTTGATGGTGAATTATTTTTTATGGCGCTGCAAAGTGCGAATCACGAACATTGTAAAAAGTTACGGGATATTGTCCAAGCTGTTTAAAATTAATTTGTCTTTACAATTCTGTTCCTGTGAACATATACATACATATTACAAAGAGCTATCCCGTTTGAAGCGAAACTGAGTTCTAGTTACGGCACGTAAAACGATTTCTATTGCAACTTTTTATCCAACATCTCCACTAGAAAATAGAACGGATCCCAGTATAAATGGAATTATCTGGACGGTAGCCATTTTTGTGGCTACAGTAATAATGGGATTTTGCTTGAACCTCGCAAACAACAATTCCATTCAGTATAGGAAGTCGTTGTTTTGCTTGGTGAATTTCATGTCGGTTTGAACCGCAGATATGTTCAACGTGTTTATGTACGAAGGATATTTGGTGGGAACGGTTCAACATGTGCATTGCGTAATACTTGAGACACGGAGAAAGTTGCATTGCATTCGACTCTTGGATGCGGTGATGCGAAAACAGAGGCATTATGTAGAGTGAGGGGATTGATGTGGATCCAGTTAAGTCTTATGATCTATAAAAAGGAATGGTTGAGAGAATCGTAAAAAGAGTCGTAAATGGTGCAAGATACATTTAGGTGATGGAAACTTTAAACTTTTTTCTCCAAACACATACGTGAAAGAAATCGGTTCTTGTTGTTGCGTTATGCCCTTCTTGTCTATACACCTTGCCATCATATATGATAGCGGTGGTTATGCAAGACGGAGCCAACGTGAAGGTGGCACCAAAGGGCTCTTCTTTCCCAATATCAAAACACTTCCCCTCTCTCACCCTTACCCTGTATTGCTCAATTAATGTGAAAAGTTTGACTCGGCAAGAATTCCAGCACAGTTACAAGAAGATCCGCTTCTCATTACCAAGTCCATTTGTAGCGTTACGTTTTTAACTCACCACCAACCAAATTCCCCGACAAAACTACAAGATACGCCAAGACCGAAAAGGACAAATGAGCTTGGGAGTGGCAGACTGTCGTAACAACAGAAGCAGCTGCTCTTTCCCTCTCCTATTGTATCTTCCAAAGCTCGTCTCTCACAACAACTATAAATTGGCCAAGGCTTTAAGGGATGAATTGGAATTTGGCAATGATTCCCGTCTAGGTTTAACAAGTCAGAATATATCAGGGAAAGAAACCAAACAAAATAAATTGTGTCTTTGTTGTGTTACCCATCCGCAATTCGCGGATCCTCGGCAGCCAAGTTACACAACTAGAAAATCTATGCCAGCTGCCTAAGACGTTCTTCCCGTTTCCAAGCCTTCCTATTTTCAATAGCCTGAATCTTTTGTTCTGTCCTCTCTTTCAGTTTATATATCTTCTAGAAACCAATAGTTTCTGTTCAATCAAATATACATTGGCATCAAGTTACTGAATCACGGGTTTTGTTATTATTTGCGCTCCAGGTGAATCTGAGTCAATATTAACTCACTTTCACTTGTCATGCAACCAGCCCCACTGTTTTTAAAAACTGTTTAGTTGACCCTACCAAGCAGCTTCATTGACCACAGAGCAAAGTATAACTGATTAAAAAACTTGCCTTATTCTCCATGTGGTATTTGCCTGGAAACCAACGAATAATAATCGTGCCTAGAAGCTGTATTCAAGAAAAATTTAAAATCTTGAGTCAATTGCAACAAAGGACCACAGTCACATTCATTTTGGGCGTACCTAGACGTTAACAATCTACCAGTCAAGTGTAAGCTAACGTTCACCTTGTAAGGTGATCTTACAGCAATTCTGCGTTGAGACTTACATTCTAATGAAGAACTCGACCGACAGACAATTCAAAATTCAGTTCCATATGAACACCCTCAAGACTGGTATAATGAGATTTTCAGCCAAGATCTTGTATGTGCTTATCAAACTATTATTACTTGCATCATCCTTTTAGCAGGGGCACACACACATGATACCAAAAGCCAAGATTAAAATTTTGGTGGAGTCCACACTCAGCATGAGCTGCCTGCACGAGTTACTTAAAACTGGCAGCAGAAAGAAATACGAGCATAGACATACTCATTGTCCAAATCCTTGTTTGTAACTTTGAAACCCCGTAGCCAAATCAAGTCATATAAAAGAACTACTTGAATCACCACCAAACTGACGTAACTTTGCTATTCTCCCTTGATCTCTCGTCGCTATATGACGTTTTTCTCCTTCCTTTACTGGTCTTACAATCACATGAGAAATGAAAACGAGATGAAGATGCGTCCGTGTATATTTACATAATGGCGAAACATTTTGAAACTACTTACCCCTTCAGTACCACAAACAGCGCGAGGGTGGATACCCACTTTCGCCTCTCTCTCTTGTCCAATTCTTACATGAATTCCTCTATTAACATTATTATCAAAAAGATGGGCATAGACTCACGTTTCATCCGATTTAAACAACAGCAGTTGAAGAAGAAACTGCAAAATTACGAGGCAATTGATAGCGTGTTTTATCCATTATACTTCATGTTCTTCCCGACCAGTACAACACGGCATGGAACCTGTACATGCATGCATGCACACAACATTACAATTTTCATCCACAATCTCATCGTCATCCCCGATTCTCATCAACGCGCTCGCCTTGTTGACTCGGGGAATTTGGAACAACGAGACGAGACAGAATATCGTCCGGATGATAATCTGGAATGGCATGTGGAATGAGATACCATCGAATCTCTCATAAAACATGATAATTTTCCAATAAACTTTTTACTTTCCCCCCTTTCTCTCCCACGGGGGTAAGTCTCATATGCTTCCTTGGCTTTGTGTCCCCGCTTGCAGTCGACACCGACGACCAACCGCACCCTTTATGGAACCATCATCAAACTCATCATCGTCATTCCGTTGTCTCCATCTCGTCCGCCGAGACAACTCAACCTTTTAAATACCTCCAGTGACTAATTTACGTTGGTAGTGATAAGTGTCACGAGTCTCCAACGTAACCACTCGAGCAAATAATAACGCCGGCGTTCAAGTTGTGTTTATATTGTAACCCCATGCGGAATACTGGTACAGTCTTTATATCGATAACATTCAGCCCATCTTTCATCGAATGTAACGAATATACATATATATGTGTAACTTCAGCTTAAGCTGTATCCAACATAAACACTCTAAGCGATGTTTACCCTTTGGCTCAACAATGTTAGTCGTTCTCGGGTTTCGATATATGTTTGGAGAAAACATGCTATTCCATGGCATGGCCCTTCATCCTGAGCGGGAATGCAGGCTTTCACGAAATCGCCAGTACCAAAAGTGTCCTCTGTAATGGCTTGTGGCTACTTTATTTATGTTTACTTTGGCAATACCAAGCAAAACTCTGGATGCCTCCGGATACGACCATCACTGCCTCTGAAGCAAACAAAAGCACGTTCGCCCTGCTACTCGCCCGCCGACCACTGCAAGACCACAAATACTTTGCCAGAATTAAACCAACACAGCTCCAGGGCTATGCAGTTATGTGGTTTTGCTTTAATGCCATGATGGTAGCCAGATTAGCAGCCTGTCCACCACCGCAATGTACCAAGCCAAATATACTCTCTGTTCCATGCTTCCGTATATCAGTCTCTTTTTATATCATTACCAACTTGATGCTTTTGATTCCTTAATACGGAGAAAGCTCAACCTGCTATAGGGCATTTCCCTGTCTTTATGGAATTTTATGGATGCATGGATTTTTATTCCGAATCATTAAAATGATGCCGATTATGCGGCCAGATTATGGGTGGTTTTATTCGTCATTTGTCACCCACGGCTATGTGGACTATTCATTCCAATCTTGTGCTTCTTGAATCTAATCTAGTTCCATGTATTGCCAGAAGCAAGTTCGTACTGCTGCAGATTGAGACACGCTATATACGCTCATGTTTTGTTACCCGTCCAGGGTGACTTCGGTATGATGATGGCGTAGAAGCAATAATAACTTTACTACCCGGTGTAAAAATATTTGTGAAACTCCAATCACCCACAGGCATCTCGCAAAGGTCAGTCTGGTTCAAAATCAACGACATGACGACTCCTGTGGGAACCCACAGTCTATGCACGTCGAGTAGTCAATGTCTCCACTAAAGCTGTATCCTTACACCATAAGCCTTTCACTTGGAATGTTTTTATGTATGTATTAGTCTTGCCACTGCTTTATTTCCTGGCTTTCACAATGACAAATTCATTTCTTCCCCACCCTTTTCTTTTCTTGCTTTTGGCCCGAGACTTTCCTTCTCTGCCGGTGCCGGTACAAGACTTCCAACCCCTTTCCTTGATTTCCACAAAAACTCTAGCTGCATACGTGTATATTTTGTTCCCCCAGCTGCTGATTTGTATGCAACTCTGGGATTTAGCCAGTGTGAGAAATACTGCAGAACCAACGTTTCACATTTCGTAATAACAAACATGCAGACTTTTCCGGAAGTCACGCTGAAGTTGTCACACTAACTATGTACCTATTACGGCATGTTGTTCATGCCGAACTTGTCCACTTTTACAAGCCGCCCGCCCTTATACATCAAAACTGGAAACACAATACCTTATACAAATTACAGACTGACTGAGCTTTTGGCGTAGCTTTTATATATATGAAACTTTGGACTGAAATTAGACGATCCAAAACAGAAAAGTTGTCAGAAAATTTCTTGCAAAATTAGCGAAAAAATCCTGACTAACGTTATCTCCGCTCTAGCAAAATCACCCAGCATAATTCCATCGTTACGGCCGTCATTTCACCAAGATCACTTTATTTAATTGCGCTCCATCGTCACACAGCTGAAATTGGCGTTTTTCTCTGACACGACCAAAAGCGTCGTTATGCTTCTTGCCTTTACAAATTGCAACCCTTTACTGACGAGACGAGCAAAGTATCGCCACATCAGACTGGTGTGAAATGATTTGTGTGTCATGATGGCGACGGTAATAAAATCCTCCGGAAGCTTTCATTATGCAACGTCAAGCACTTTTCGTCTTCTTGCCGCAACATGAGCAGCCTTACCGCCAACATTAGCCTGCCTAAGAATGCTTTAAAATCACCCGCTAAAACCCTTTAGGGGTTAATGAATTGGATAGAACCCGGCTTATGTTAATAGCACCCCATAATAGCTTTGCCGCGGAGAAAAATGGTGTGTGAAAGAAATGTAAGTATCCATGGCTTAAGCGCCCTTATATAACCTTGAGCATATTCCTCTTTCTTACCTCCTGTTCCCATCACATGCATCGTAAATGAAACCGGAACTACAATATGTTTAATGGGCACCAATATCGGTTCTGCTGCCACTTATAAAGCTAACTTCATCCGGCTCAATATTGATCATATTCCCATCAACTCAAACACGACAACCGACCTTGGGGCATAAAAATATACATATACCCATCAAATGCTGCCTCATTTAATTTCGCTAATATCCCTTAAATGTATCTTGTAATGACATCTTTATTACACGACCTTTTTGGGTCCTTTCAAAAATTCCAGCTCAGATTATCATGTAAATCAGTGATTGAAGGAAATATAATACTTTTAAAGGCGCTGGACCAGATTAGATCGAGTAAGTGGACAAAACATATTCCTGCATAAAAATCCCTTTCAACCCTTTCTCCCAAAGTTTCAATTACACTTTGCGTGTACATTTTTAATCAACTCATGTAATGAAATGAAAAGGCGTACGGATTATTTTCAACGGTCCCCTCTCACGTGTGTTTGCGTACCTCATCACGATAGAATCATTTTATTCAACGAGATCCACACCACTTCCAATCTCATGCACCAAGTAGATCGCATAAGTTTCATATTAGGCCGTTCTAATATGGACCACGGCGGGAATTACACACAATATAAGGAGGCTTGGTCAAATTCCAACGGAAACGTGGGATAAAAAATATTCCAGAGAATTTCTAATAACGCCAAACCATGATCCTGCTAAAGCGCATCATGCACATAATAATAACATTTCATGGTAATGTTTCACTCTTACGCCGCTTTACATTCCAAATCATGTGTATTCCAAGACAAATACATCTTCCTGAGCATGTGTAGGTGTTCAAGACAATTTCGTGTAATGGTTCGATGCAACTCATTTCACAAGAGCAACCCAGCTGATAAATTCTAAAATTGCGATCCGCAAAGCTCTTTCTGTACATCTTGGACTCGCTTCAGTGAAGACATGTTGCCAGCATTTTCGGTATTAGTTTCGCACATGGTCGCGGGGCAAGCGTCATAAACAAGTTTGGCAGCATATCGATTTGAGAATTACATTCGGTCGGCTATCAAAGCTGAAAATAACTTCACATGTTTTTTTCCGCGTATCTGACTGAATCGCGTATCACACTGCACATCCGGTGAAAGTCAATTGCACTACTACATGTCAACATGATACACGACGAAATGCACGCAACCAAAGTTATGAGCTTGGTCAAGCTTGTCAATGTACACCCGTTACAAGAACCCTCATTTCAAATAGTTTTATTCACGCACACGTATTGTGTATAACCAACAAGACTAATTTTCAAATTTTTCATAACTTCGACAGCAGTAGTTCTGCCTTGTATTGTAAGATGTCAAGGAAGGTTTGGAAAGCAAATAATTCATGTTGGTTTTATTTTTCTTTACAGTTGTACTGGAGCAAGTCATCCGGATTTTCATGAATTCAGGTATGTGAATAAATTACCTTCCTTAACTGTTAAGAATGGCGACGGGAGAGAGGTATTCCATTGAATGCACTGCCGCCGCCCCTGTGTTCAAACACTAGCAAAAGGAAATGAAAATGCAAGGTGGAAATACATTTTCGGACAGCTGGTCAGACGAGTCGTCGTCATACGGTTTCTATGCACAATGCTACGTTTTGGGGTCCACTTGACTGCAATTCAGTCCCAGAAGCTCCAATAGTTCCTGTTTACAGTCAGCAAACATTCCATAGAAGAAATATAAACTTTTGACAAAAGTAAGCAAGCAAAGGCTTGTACAGCAGCAGGAGAAAAGGTGGGGTGTGAGTATTATGAATGAAGCTTCCCTCACTCACTCCCATTATATTTATGCAACTGGACCAATCTTGTGATGGACACATGCTGTAAATTCTCCTTCATTCACTTGGCCTCCTCCAGCCAGGTGTTCTTTGATAAATTAACACAGCCTTCTCGACCATACAATCATATAATAATGCTGTAGATGCTATGGTGTACATACAGCAAGATATCCCCACATTGCAGAATGAAGAAAAGGTCCGTCCAAGTTGAAGAATCCAAACCATCCATACAGTTTGTTCAAGAGAGGAAAGAAAAACTTTGAAACACGATCAATAATAGAAAAAGTAAAGAAAGCGTGCGACTGGAATTTTGTGAGCACATGACGACGACCATGTCATTATGTTCTCTAAACAAACCAAAAACCAAAGGTGTATTTAGACCAAGGTGAGAGAGCCCCTTTCCGCCAGCAAAGAAGCATCACATTACACAAGGCTTCACAACGTATTTAGCAGGAGGCAGATGAGATTGGTTTTGTCACCGCTGTCAGCCCGCCTTAGAAATCCATACTGTTTGGATACCGGCACAGGACAAGAGATTCACTATCACATAAAACTGCCGAATCTCACCAACAACAGGTATATCGATTCTACCCACAGTTTGTTTGTAAAAAATACCCTTGTCGCACCATTCAAAATCCGACAACACGGATTACACCAATTCTATATATCCTTTCGTCGGATTAAATTTCAAGTCCAGCAATCACTTCTTCACAACTTTTTTCCCTCGCTTTCGCTCTTCGTCTCTGGTTCAGGACCTCAGCAACCCGTCCGTTTCAAACTCACACAACGTATTGATATGTAGTCCATGTGCGTTACAGCCTCTCAAAACAACCATCATCAACTTTGACAAGTGTATCTTGTACAAGTAAGAAACTGCAATCACGACAAGACACGTTCAAACAACACGTCATAGCGCCATTGTGCAGCATTTGCACCTTTGACGTTAACATGCCACGGCAGTAGTTAGTTACCTATTGACATTGGTGTCCAGTCCGACCAGGTGTATATATGTTATCATCATCTCATCCCATAGTTCAGCAACGCAGCCACTAACAACAGGCATGACATGACAATTACTGAAACGTCTTTCCTCCTCCCTCATCACAATTTAATGGCCAGCAGAATCAAAAGATAACGTGCACATAAAACAGCCTCTTGCAAAACCTTTGTTGGTGGTTACAACCAATCTTCTCCGCTGCTACGACAATCTGCCGTGTATAATTCATACTTGTTGTTTACTTAAACATCAGGATCAAAAGTGAAAGAAGCAATTTGCTCAAACCAGCTCCATCTCAGGAACGTAAAAACCGTGAGCTTTCATAATTGCACCTCTTGTTATATACGAGCTAAAATTTTTCTCAACGATCAATTTTACCCGTATCAACTGGTTGTTCCTCCTGCCTACTATGTATCTACCATTTTTGAACTATTCAATGTCCCCCAGACAATAAAGTTTCAGCATTGTCGCCTCAACAAATTCGCAACTTTGACGTCTTGACAAATACACCTGTAATCAGCAAGAAACTTTGAAAATTCCGTCTTCTTCAATCGAGCCCAAAAGACTTTGAACAAACTTGTTTACATACATCTCCCGGAAGCAAGCGCATTTTTCTGTCTGCAAAACTTGTAGAGTATATATCCTGCCTGGAGCATGTGAAAAATTAGCAGTTTCAGACTATCGGAAGGGTATGCGTTCATACATGAAGCCTAAATTAGATTAACATGTCTTGGGGTATGTATCTTGACTTTATTGCTTTTCTTGTCTTCATCCTTCGTTAGATAGAGCCATGCATATGTGGAGCAATTGTAAGAAAGAAAGCATTGTGGTTATTTTATGCGTGTGGCAAATAAATGAGCAACAGTAGCCTCCTCGGGGCGGAGATTCCCGTCCTGAGCTACTTACCTCCAGTATTTATTGTGCTAGATAATTGCGTAAAACCAACTAAGGGAGGTTATCTAGCAACTTTTATTCAACAGTTCCCTTTCTACCGCTGTTTGTATGTTTTTCACATATTTTCACATATAATTCCCTTTCTTCCCGATTCCTTTATT
>JAQGBJ010002446.1:0-16459 GCA_034698345.1 Sphaeridia pumilis
TCCGTAGCTGATTGAAGCCGGCAATGATTTCTTCAGGTGACCGTTTGCCTTTTCCTCCAGACTTGTTAACGGAAGAGCTACTCGGAGCCGCCATTGTAGAGCTGAAAAGATACAAAATGATCACGTTATAGCCAAGTTAATCACATAAATTATCCAATGATTTTGAAGATCAAAAACCAAAGATTTAAGCGAATTGTTATAACAACAACAAATAGTCAAGTTTCACCACAGTTTTTGAATCTATTTCCAAACAACTGACATGTTAACAACAAACCAGAACACTTGATTTACCTTCAAAATCTTTCTCAAAAACAATAAAAATAGCCGAAACAAGGAATTTTAAAATACTTCTGAGAAATTGAAAATCTCACAAATTCTCCCACGCTCCACCACGGACCGCACCAAATTTCAAAACCTGAATCTCCCGCGACAGATCTCGATCCATTGAGCATATTTTTCTGATTCTCACCGCTAGATGGCTTTACTGTAGCTCGAACGTTTCTTCGGCGTTGAACGGAAATTGATCGCTACTCCAGCATCTCATTCTGCTTTCAATCGTGAATTTTCAATATTCTCTTGAACTACTGGACATCCTGGAGATGGCAGCGAAGCGAAGCATTATATTCCTTCAAATCTGCAAGTAATATGAGTGCTTTCGTCAAGCTTCAAGTAACAAATTACTGGACAAACAGTGTATAATTCAAGTTTGAAAACATTCAATCAGTAAAACTCGTTTCAAGCCTCCTTGAAGATGATGCAACCTAATATCATCGTATTATTATTTCATATTGAATCTTGAATCTGATCGGCTCATCGATGGCCTTTTAATAATCCAGTTCTCCAACCAGTAGATACTGTAGCCAAGATTTACAAAGTTTCTACTTCCCTTGGATGTTCTTTTGTGGTTTTTAATCCCCCGCTTCATTCACTTCAATTCTTCTCTTTATACTTGGAATTGGAATCCATCAATGCTCGAGTAATCTACTTTCTTTTCTTGCCCGGTGGCTACTTGAAACCACAATATAAGAAAAACAACAATCCAGTGGAAAGAATGATGCTCTCGTCCAAAAGTATCTAAATCTCGGGAAGCTTCTCTCGAGATTTTGTTACTAATATCTTGTTTACCACACGAGTGCTTTTCTTAAGGTGTGAAATGGAGCGGTTGGTCTTTCAAAGAAAAATGTCGATAATCTTGTAAAATTTCATAAACTTCAGTTCAAGTCCAATTTCATCATCTAACAACAAATGATTCACTCAATTTCCCTTTCTTTTAGACGAAATTCGATCTTTCCAAAAAGTGCAATAATGTTCCAGTGTTCCACGAACCTTCGATTGTCTTTCTGATGCTTTCGCTTTTTGTATGTAATTAACAGGTAAAAAAGCGCATGAATTTATTCATTCACTTTCTTCCGCTTGGCAATATTTAGTTATCAGTTTACCATTTCAAGCCCAATTCCAACAAATGCTTTCTTTCTGATCCGCTCATTCGAAAACGAAAGTTTTATGGAGCGTGCAGACCACATACGGTTAAAAAAGCATAGTTTCGCTTTTGAATCTGTACAATTTCTCTGTATTCAGCCCTATTTAAAATCTAGTGTTTCAAATCCCAAGTTTGTTGGATTTCATTTTTAGTGGGAGACTTGGAGCTGGAGCGAGCGGCGTTTGGCGGCCACCCGTGGCGTTGCCAGAATCGTTGAATTTACTTTCCCATGATGATGGGCGGACGTCAAAAAAGTAACAATTGTGCAAGGCTAAACTACTAAACTTTGGGTTTACTTTGGGAGCCAAAAAGTAGGAAGGGACGAACGCTAATAGCCTCTCACGAAGGACAAGTACCATTAGAGAAGAATGAGCTAATTTGCCATGTAACTCAATTACCCATGAAAATATCCATATACGACATTCGATACATTTTCGTCATCTAACGTCATAATAACTGCCTCCTACTGAATACAAAGCTGTTACTTTTATACATGTACACGACAGCCTGTTATTCCGCCCAAGGACCCAAAACTATTGAGCGACTCCAACCGAACCCCTTGATTTCTGTATTAGTTTAGGACGCAGACACCATAGTTCTGGCGCTTCTCCTAATGTAATTTACCGTCAAGAGGAAAACATTATTTCTCCGGTGACACCATCTGCTTACGGGGTTCTTTATCGTCTCGTCGTGTAGTAAAAGTACACAAAGACGGAGCAACAGCTGCAACTTTCTCCAGGGCGTTTCGGTTCCATAACAAGGTATCGTCAGTCAGCGCTATGGTTTTGCACCAAGGACAATCGAAGCGCGCATCAATAATTCAGTGAGTCAAACAGGAGCCGGTATTAAAATGCATGTTATATTTGTCCTGTGAATTGAGGTTCTTGTGTGCCCCTGCTAAAGTTACCAAGTATGTACTCGGTAAAGAGGCCATGTCAAATATATATAGTCGATTCGATAATAGTCAGAGAGGCTCTGTCAATTCGGTAGCAACCTATCGAGTCTGTATAATGTGTGGATGGATACACTTGAGACTCGTGATGGCTCATCGACGCGACAGTCAAGTGGCTAAATTTCGTTGTGGAAGAGCTCTTCCGGATGTGGACGAGTGGAAAGTCAATAACAATCCACTTTGGTCCCGAGAGCCCTTTTGACCTGCGAAGTCGGCGGGGCGATTCATTTGTCGTGGTCGCTGGATCCCTCGTTTTAATTGCATGTCAATGACAAAAAGGTTCATTTGATATATACTACGACGTGATGAGTTGGTCGAAACTTTTGGGAAAGTTGCTTTGATTACAACAGTTGAAATCAGCTTGACACATCTGCCGATTTGGATACTTTTGTGAGGACACGGCTCCACTCGATCCATGCAATCTGATGAGGGTCGTTAGTCGTCGGCTATTGTTATAGGCGCGAGGACTAAAACATCATTTGTCGACCGCATCCTGTCGACCCTATGTTAAACCACTTCTTTCTCTTGGCTCTCCTGCTGCTCCGCTCTCTCTCTCTCTTCGAGGATGGCGGCCAGGTCAATTAATTGGGCAAAATCCCAATCGCTTCGATGAAGCCATTGTGTGGGAAGGCAAATGTCAACGAGGACGAGGAGATGTGAAATTCAGCAAAATTGTATTGCGTCAATTATATTTCCTGCTGGTTTTCAGAGATACTTTCAAGTGTGACTACTTTGGTACTTTGGTCGTTTGATGAGGGTTCGGTTGGTCCGCCATAGCAGGCGTGTAAGTGGACACTGGAAGGATATTTCACTAGCGTTGTTATTAGCCGTCATTTCTATTCAGAGATGCCAAATTTAATCATCATTTCGTCGCGGGTCCATTGTCAATTGTGCGTCGTCGACGGGAAATTATATACAATGTTGCATGTTCCGTGGAAAAAGATGAGAGAAGCAGATTCAAAAGGGAGATGCGATACTGTTCAATGACGAAAATTCGTTATAATATCACGACGACACCGAGGCCTTATGGTTCGTTATCAAATGACAAATAAGGACATGAGGCGCGGCGGCCTATAGTAAAAAATGCGGTTCCTGGAGGGTCATTATTTTCATTGTCCAACCCCCTCGTTGGCTTTGCTCAGAGAAATATAATGGCGGTTGTGTGGCTAATGTGTTTGGTGACGACAGCAAGAAAGATGGCGCCGACTGTGAGGTATATTTTGTGGACCGGCTTTTGATGTTATAGTTTGATGCCGGTTATGTACAAAAATCAAATACGCACATCCTCTAACAGTTTGGGTGAGCTCGTTGTTCCGCGTAAGTAATTGCGCTTGATCAAAGTTCTGATTTTCTACTTATATACTTTTACTCGTTACTTTTGAGTCGTTGAAACAGTACTTGGCAAATAAATGAAATCTTGCATTTTTAGTAAGCCCTTAAGATTCCCGCCTTTGTGAACAGAGATTAAGTAAAGACTTGAGGCGGTGGAGCTCAAGAAGAAGCTGACTTTTGAGAGAACTAAGGATGTCGTTTAGAAGAATCTGCTTGTGTTTTAATAATGTGACAAATAAAAATATACAAAAGAAAGCATGTCGCTCGTTCGTTTCCTTCGTTTAATAATCTTGAGTGAGTCAAAAAGGATGAGTTTTTGATGGTGAGTGGGAGATTGAAAAAGACTTTTGTCTTACACGGGAGTTGTTATCTTGTTGTGTTTTTCATTTAGTTTGATCGCGTAAGAATGTCGTTGGCGACTGCTGACTGACAGGAGGCTGTCAAGTGGGGGAAGTGGTTTTTGTTCCTCCCAAATGACAACTGCCACATTGCCAGTTAACCAACCAACATTATAACTTACTTGTCTTGTTCTTCTTTTTCTCTGATGGAGGCGATAAAACACTACAAGGAAAAATACACATGTCGCAAGAAGGGCTCGAAAATGATGAGTAATGATTCCAGGGAGACTTGGAAAAAGGGAGACACACACGAAGTCAGCGAGTGCAGTTCGAATGTGTGGCTTCGTACTTCGAAATACGGGCATCAAGCTATAGGCAAGGCTCTTGAGTTGCAAATTTTTAAACTAAAATTTATAAATCACCACGCTATTGAGCTCCAACCATCTTCAAACCTTCTCGGGAATAACTAATATACAGCTGAACGGCATAGAAACTTGACATCAATTTCACTTTCACTCGTTCTGGAAGTTTGCGGATTTCTGTCCCCTGCAATTGTCAGATTAACCGTAATAAGGACAACGTATTTGAAACATAATTTAAACCATTTCGCTAATTTTAAATCATCATCAATTACTCGCCCTGGTTTATCAAGAATCTTTCACATTCAGTATTTAGCATAAATCGGACAATCTGATTTTATCATCTATATTCGTGTTGTTCCGTCAGCGTGTAAACAAAACTGCTGCTCACCGCATCCGTTTGTAATTCGCCGACTCATCATTCAGAGGTTTCGTTTGGCGACGCCGGAAGTGCTAGATATTTGTTCAAAGTTAAAATCAGTATTTAGTATTGCCTTCCGAGTCATCAATCAAAATATTCTGCACCCGCAGCATATTACGAGCAAGTATACCTAGTTTTTCGATAGTTTCAAGTCAGGCACCGCCGCGCCGCTAGGATTCTCATTCTGGCATATTCTTTCAACACTTGGAACCGTGCTTTTGATTTGAACTCTGAAACCTTGTAGCAAAATATATCATTCACACCATCGATCTCATTCGAACCTCGTCTTCAAAATATTATACTTGCGTCCATATTCATTCAATTTCCTCTCCAAGTCTATCTAATCTGTATCCACACCTTTTCCACCTTTTTTGTCACCCCTCATCAACCCGGTCTTTCTGTCCTCAACCGCAATTTTACAAAGATTTCAAAGAGAGCCCAGGTTACTGTAATACACGTCCATTTGACACCTCTCGACTGAACAAATGCTGGTTCTCAAAATACAAGATTCGGGACACACACACATGAAAAGATTACAGATTACAGATACACTTGAGAAGCATCTGTGTTCCGCCGGCTCCCTTTAACCAGCAAATTAAGTGTGGTAAACGTGATTGAAAACATGTAATTTAGGGTATTCATTTTCAATTACGGATTTCAGGCTCTATTAACCAACTTACAACAAGAGAAGATTGAAGATTATCCCACGAGAAAAATAGAAAAAGCATGTCGTCGTCTCTTGATGCATGAAAACTCAAGGACCTCGTCGTCAGCTTGTTCAAAAAATGTCCCTTTGAAACTTGGCTTCAGTCGCTTCAGGCTTCATAATAATCGAGAGAGAAACATCAAATTCATTTACTTTTGTCACACTCAAAATTCTTGATAGCCTCGTCAGAATCCACACTGTTGTAGGCGACATCTTGACTATTGAGCAACTTTTTATTATCTCGCAGCATTTATTCTTTTGATCCAAGTCACGTTAAGGTTTCTTTATAGTCTTTTGTTATTGTCTCTGTTGTTTAGTCTGTGAGCATATCTGGGGATCTGACCGACTCCGTGTATACAATTACACTTGACAAAAAGCGCTCATCTTCGTCACATCATCCTCAAGATGAGCTCATCCTATTCATGCGCACCTGTGATTAAACAAACGACACTGTAAGGTGTGACATTTAAGGGTGGAGCAGAATTTCAAAATGCACTTGCATTCTATGGCCGAGCTGTTGATTTTGTCACCATCTTTGGACAGTGTGGAATTATATAAAAGTCCTATTGACAAAAGCTCTAGAGATGATCCATGTTTGACGTTATCTCTCGAACAATTTCTCACCCCTTTTGTTTGCTCTATTCATGTAGTCAGTCGCCTTTTGAGATTTGTGGCTGACAATAATTTTGAAGATCTTTACAGACTAAATGACAGATAATGGCTTGAACGGATGATGAAGATGGCTGGGATGATAAGTCTCGTCACCGAGTACTTTTATTTAGTGGTTACAAATTTTGGAATCTTGATCAAGTCATCACATTAAACACCAAGTCATAACAAGTCGCTGTTGGCGTGAGAATCATGTGAAGATCACCTCGAACAGAGGTATTTGTCTCACCGTTTGTTGACAAAGATTATAGACTTGTGAACAAGATGATGATTGTACGCAATCATGGTGGCGATTCCTGGTAAAAGTATAAAGCTTAAAAAAGGATATTGTCGCGCCATGCATAGAGTGTAGTAGGCTGCGCGTGAAACGTTCCACAAGTCATCGAGTTTAACTCTATGCGCAGCCATGGCGATTAGGCGTAAATTGTCAGGTGTGTTGTGTGATCTGTGTGAATTGGATGAGAGTTTTGAACGAGGACGACTTTTTATCGACTTTTTATGGTAATGACGGTAATTTTTGCTTTTATCGCTGCTTACTCGTCTCTTACAAGAATCACAAATATCGTAATTCATGGGCTGTGATTTACCAACTTCGTAAATAGAGCGAGAAGCAGAAGCAAAAGATTCCCGCTCAATCACTTATGGACAAGTACAAGTAAATATCTTGTCTCAGATTCAGAAGAGTCAGTATTCAATTTTGTCTAGGCGGCGAAATTGGACTCGGAGTGGAATAGGAAGGGGATGAGCCGGTGCCATTTTCGATATTCCGCTAGCGTTTCCCAGTCTCCCCTTTGTAATTTTTAGAAAAGCCATACTTGTGTAAACGGAGGGGAAACTAAAGCGGATTTGGCCCTCCGTGAGAGTGTCTATAAGTTGATGGCGGTGGCGGCGTGTGTGTGCGTTGTAGTCTTCAGTCGTATCCGAAAATGCTACCCGGATATTTTCCAAGAGATCCAACAGCTACTTGGAAAGTGAGAGAAAGTGGAAAACTCGCCCGTTCTTCCTCTCCAAAGATGTGAATCAATATGAGATACACAAAAACTCTTTTGGCACTTTTCAAATATCTGTCAATGAAGAATAGATACATTAAAGAGACAGACATTGGCAGTTGGATGAATGGAATTCGAGAAACTAGAATGACTACTAGTACACTATGAAAAGTGCTTACAGAGGAGTAAAAATAAAAAGTTCGGGGAAAATGCCAATTCCTTCATCTATCTTGATCTTATTGTCAGTAACGGGCTTTTCCACCGCCAAAGAATTTTCTATTGGAGGCGGGTAGGCGGATGCCATTAGCTTCAATTAAGCGAGTAACTTTCCAAGAAAAACTTGGCCGAGAAAGACGAATTTCATTGATAAAAAAAATATATATTGGAGCCTATATTGCTGTTCCTATTCACAATCCTTCCGGTCGAGCGAAGCTGGGCCATTAGAAGTCTATTTAGGAGGTCTATTCATTAAAAAATTCGATTCCAGACTAGACTGTAGAAGCTCAGTCAAGACATATGTACGGAAATGAAACAATAAATCCCCCAAGTTTGGTCCTTGAGTTGCGCGGATCTACTGCTCATTTTTTGGCGCATTATACAGAATTACCAAGAAGAATTAAGATTTACAGGGCTGATGGTGTACTTTTGGATGGTGGTTGACAGGGAGTAAATCGGATCATCATAAGACGAGCTGTCATAAGCTCTGTCTGTCATCGGCTCATAAACTTCTATTCTTTGTATCATTTAATATATCTGGCGTTAATACTGTCTACGTCCGTTAGGTCTTAAGCAGAATCAGCAGTCTTGTTAATAATGCAGTACACGAGCTCGCTCCAGGACTTGAGGACTATAATGAAGCCGTAGGAAGATTATGAGAGACGACGATGACAAATACGGATCAAAATCTTAAGGCTCGTTTGTATCACAGCTTATCCAAGCATTCCCCACATCCACCCTCTCTCGCCATTGAATGTAATGGACAGATGAGATCTCGCGGGAAAAGAAAATGGGTGGGTGGGTCGTCAAAATAAATATGGTGTTGTGCCAGAGCTAATGGATTTGATGATGGTTTGGTTGGTGGGTCCCTTGGAGATTTTCAAAGGCCTGCAGGAGATTTTGTATTGTTCCCTCTTTTACGAGCCGGTGGTCAATGCGTAAATGAGCTCAACTGACTGGAAGTAAGGAGGCTGCAGAGGTTGCATTTTGACAGATTGTAGAAGCTGGGAAGGAAAATATTTATTCAATCTAACCACAACAGAATGACAGCTTTGTTAGAAAGTTGGGAGCTGAACAGAGGTTAAAATAGGTACAAAAGATGCATGGAAATTACGAAGTCGTTAATTTATATTGTGTATTTTTTTGTTAAATTCGCGCCTCGACACGGAAGTGGGTGTAATCTGGTTTGAAGAGTCCGTCCTGGCCGAATGAAGAGTCATCGCCGGAAGTGATTGGCGAGAGTTTGAAGTTGAGCAAGATTTTGGCGATGAGTAGTTTGGATTTTATCAGAGCGAAACGATAGCCTGTAGAGCAAGAATTTTAGATTTGGAATTTGGAATACAGTAAAAATAATGTGTCTTGATGAAGTAAACTTTTTTACCAATGCACTTTCTTGGTCCAACGCCGAAAGCCAAGTAGGCACAAATATGGCGATTTGCGGAATTCTCCTTTGTGAACCGATCAGGATCGAATTTTTTAGGCTCGTCCCATAGCTCAGGGTCCATGTGGATTGAGGTTGAAGGAGCAATTATTGTAGTGCCGGCTGGAATTACGATACCCTTTTCGGGAATTCGGTACTCTCGGGAAGAATGGCGCTCGATTCGGGGGAGTGGCGGGAAAAGTCGTACCGTCTCTGAAAATTAAAACAGTTCAAATACAAGAAGAAAAAAATGAATTGATTTCATACCATCGAATTTCTAAAACTTACCTAAGCAAATCCTTTCCATGTAGTCCAACTCATTAACGACTTCGTAGGTCAGCTGTCCACCATTGGCATCGACCGCGTCTTTGACTTCTCTGTATGCTCTTTCCTGGGCCTCGGGATTCTCTGCCAAAAGCTGAGTTGCATAGACCAGAAGCCCTTCAGCTGTCTCATAGCCTCCAAAAATGAAGATTTCCGACTGGGCGTTGATGAGTTCATCAGTCAGCTGGAACTTGTCGCCAGACTTTTGCAGTTCTTCTTGGGCCTGTAACATGACTTGCAAAAAGTCATTTCCGACCACCTTGTTCTTGCGTCTGTTGTCAATGGCCCTTCTCAAGAGGTTTGAAAGGAAATCGTGAGCCTCTTGTTTTACGAATCTTAGAAATGGGAACCTGTTTAGTTGAGGAGCAAAGGCGGCGACGATGGTCTTGAACCTGTTTCGACCCTGGAAAGACCCGTTGAAGGCTCGGAAAGTTGAGATGATTTCGGATTTGGGGTTTTCAAAAACGTCAGATTTGGCGCAGTAGGCAAAGCGTACAATGACGTCCATCAAGTACCGCTGGAACGGGTCACGGAATTCAACTCCAGCGCTGACCTTGGATTGGCTGCGGATGGCGGTGATGAATTTTTGCGAACTTTCTTCTAGGGAACTAAAAAGTGCTTTAAGTTTGCCGACGCTGAAACCTGGTGTCATTCGGAAGCGCAGATTTCGCCAAAGGTCACCACCAGTGGTGAAGACGGCGAGATCCAATGCTGGCTCGATCGGAAAGACCAAAGGTCGCCGGTCGGTAAAAGTGTCGAAATCTTTGATGAAGATGTCTTTGAGCAGGTCAAGGTCCGTGATGAATAGAACAGGGCTCAAGAACTGTGACGAAGGAAGTAAATTATGAATTGTAATCGATAGAAATCCAGGAATAGATCAAATTATTCTGCTGGACCTACCTCAAAGTACCCGCCAACTCCAATGTTTTTGTCCTTCATTTGCTGATACAGACTCTGGTCGAACTCAATATCGGTGAAAATTGGCGAAGGCTTGAGAATCTTCCATCCTTCTGGGATGTCAAGGTGCTGGATTCCGTGCTTTTTCCAAAAAGTACTCACTTGCCTCCATTTCCAGTAAACGGCAAAAACAACAAACACTGTCGCTGTTTGAAGCAGCACGTAAGATGACCACGTCTCCATTTTAGCGTGTTCTCAGATGCACTGAATGTACGAAAGATTTTTCAAGTTCCTCCAGCTCGTCTAGCCAAATGGGGCCAAGGCAAATAGAAATCACAATGATCATCTCAATTGAGTTTAATTTAGCCATGATATGAATTAAGCAATTTATTGCGCTGTTTCGTTCATAACATCATCAGTAGACATGCGTCTAAATACCATGAGGTCCAGTGAAGAACAAGATGAGGGTGGTTATGCAACGAATTCAATAACACACTTGGAGGTCACGGAAATTGATCGTTTAGGCAAGCAAGTAGCTCCTCACAACTGTATGTGAGCCTCTTACTGTCTCGCTTTGTCACTGTTATTGCTAATTTAATCTCTGAATGAGCTTGCCATGTAACCTTTGAGTTCTTGCATCCCACAATATCATGATTCTTTTTATTAAGATATGCGCTTTCATGAAATGACATTCTCGTAGTTGTAGAAGGTCAAGCGACGTGACGTAACATAATAAGGAGGCATGAATACCGAGAATAATATTAAAAATTATTATGAATGTCGGGCGCCTCCATTCCGTGTGAATAGACCGGTGCGAATGTGAATACGTAGCGTCACGATCATATTGGGAATGATAAAAGTTGTAGCCGACTATATATGACTGTTTTCCACACGTACATTTTGTTAAATTGGATTTGCAAAGCCAAAGCCCATGTAGATTGTACTCAAATCAGATTGATGTGCCAATCCATTCAGCTATTTTACTGTTGCTCCTACTCATTCAGTTGATTGTAATAAGCACTGTATAAGTTTTCTGTAAATTGACAATTACATCTGTTTTGATTGTGCTTCTTTCTGCCCATTTTCAATGAATGAAGAAATCTCCTATCACAGAGGTTTTACTAAATTGCCTGATTTTGGTGTTAATTGTTAAAAAGCTACGATTTTACGTGAGAAACTGAAAAAAACAACCAGGATATTTATGTGAGAAGATACTAAATCTGGACGAAGTCACAAAGACCAAAAAAGCCATTCTGTCAGATAAAATCTTGAGAAAGGCGGATATGCCTATTTGAAAGAGCATCTAACACTGGTCAAGAAACGAACAACAATTTTTGTCCAATTTTGTTTCTTTGTTCACACTGGGTCTCCAAAAATTTGACGTTAACAAGGGTGAGATGAAATGGCTAACGAGATGAATAACAGAGTGCAATCGTAACAGAAAACTGACTGAGTTTTCAACTGTGTTTAGAAAAAACAATCTCGGATAGATTTTGCTCTTTGGAATATTTGGTGGCCCATAAAAAGGCCGGTGGTTTGAAGGAAATTTGTAGGTTGACTACTGTGGAGTACAGAAATCTAAACCAGGTACAGAAGTTGCATAAAGCAGAAATACTACATATGGAGCCGATACGGTCGGTCAACAAGTTGTCTGTTCCTTCGACAACGTTACAATCCAACACAAGACCTAGCTATCCAGGGTCTGTGTATAATTTGTTGGTGATGTTAAAAATTTCAAGCTGGAAGAGTGGGAGAAGGGAATCGGTGATAACTTGCCCGTTAGTCGGGATTTTGTAGTCTTGATACAGTTTGTAGAAGCCTTGCTAAATTCGGCTTGCTGTATAAACAAGCGAATATCCGCACACTCACACGGAAGACAGCGGTTGAACCTAAAAAGCATTCTAATTTTAAAACAATTACGACACAATGAATTATACAATTTGCTACCCGGAGCGGTGTCCTTCCGTTGTCAACAGCTTGAAACGGGAAGGTCATTCAAGGTTCCAGAAATATTGAGCGACCGTCAAGCAGCTACGGAATCAATCAACCGTCCACAGCCAAGTTTCAAATCTAGCTTTCAAATTCTTAAATCGGTCCGACCGAAAAAAACCGTTCCTTGGTTTCCTTGTTTCCGAACATGGTATTCTTCCTGATCCAGAAAATGTAAAATCCGTGCAAGAGTATCCGGCGCCTACTTCAGTGTAGCTAACCATCACCATTTGGACTTTGTAGAGGTCCATGCAAGATCCAATGAAGTCACGGTGTTGTTGAACTAATGAGGTTTTCCAGCAAATGTTCCACGAACGGTATAATCAAGTTCAAACAATTTTCCGTTTCGAAGTTCCGATTCCACTAATACAAGCTTTCTCCGATAGTTCAGATGTGTGTTTTGACTGTTTTCGACCGACGTGTTATTAAAGGGATGAAGAGCCTTACGGACTAACTACTCCTGTGTACAATATTTGTAACTGCCATCGTGTAGGCTACAAGCTAACTTGTCCTGGATCAGAACATTCTGTGGTTACAGCAACGGGAAAAATTTCGTCGGCTTGGGCTTATTCATGGGAGGGATTGTTGGGCCTGAATCTCACTCTGAATCAGCTTTAAAATGTAACTGACGACACTTAGTTGCATGCGAATGCGCTGAGGATTGTTCAAGCTGCGTACGTCTTTACTGTGAGTTTGTGGCTCATGTCGATTCACCCCAACCCGGGTTTATATGAGCAAAATCATATGTAACGCACTCCATGACTGTCAATCACGAGACCACAAGAAAGCATGTATCTCATGTAGTGTTTTATTTATTTGATTTTGTTCAATTTGAGCTTCAAATAGGAAGTCACGCGCTGACTTTGGCACCATACCATTTGAGAGAAGCTCAGACATCAATGCTAGGGAGACAGCCCTACTTGAATCCCTCATCTCTTTGGATTGAGCAGTTTTGATAGCGTTTCCGCCAAATGAAGCTTCTTCAAACTGTAACGTCGGTTAATACAGCAAGGAGATTCTCTTAAACCTGTTTGTCGACCATAAAGTGCCGAAAAAATGAACGAGAACCAAAAGTTGGTTCTCGAGGACTTGATTGACGCGGTTGAGCGATCTTACATTGAGCTAACGCTCCGACTCAGAGCGCTCCGAGAGGGCTCCGCTCCGGCTCCGTAATGGAGCGCTGGGCAGCTCTAGGCTGACCGAAAAAACTAATATACATTGACGTAACTGATGCATCAAGTGTGGTATTTAAAACCATTCACTTACATGTAACTTACAAATAATCCACATCCTCTCCATTCTATGTAGTAGAGATCACATTGCGCAATATGCAGTTGATTCTAATGGTTTTATTGATTTGGGAAACCGTTGATCGCAATGAATTACAAGATTCACGCATAAATAAACGACCGGAAGTCGTTCGAATTGCGAAGCAAAGCTAAAATGGCTTTGAGAGATGTAGGTTGTGGATTTAACTGGTGTTGGTTGAAGGATCTTTTGTCGAAAGTCAAGTCTTTCAACCCCCCACCGACTTCCGGTAGATTTTTTAATGCCTGGATGTGAGGCTTATGGAGTTCGCTGAATGACCTCAGAGGATCGACCGCAACAAAAATCTGTTTCTTTTATCAACAAAAAAATGTGTTCCAGACGCGACCGAAGTTTCTGGACTGAGGAGGTGCAGAAAACTGTTACCCGACAGCGGCAAAAAAACAGTGGCAAATGACCACTTTTGGCCTTCTGCCTCATGGAGTACATTTGAGACCTGGTTATATTGAGCTAGTTTATGATAGTCAGAGTATATGCTTGCCTTCGAATGAGATTGATCAGGTAATATTTGGCTTTTTTGTTCAGCTCATCAGCCACAGAAGCCGCATCGACACTTGAGCTTGATGTGTTGACTAATGGTAGTGGACATCATTTGGAGATCATATGGTGATTCGTAGTTACGCCAGATAATCCACTACGCACAATTCAGTTGTTATTATAGGAGGATAACTGACTTCAGCCCAAACTTTCTCGTGTGTGTCCTCGAGTGTCGAAACCCTGTCGAGAATTGGGTCCCTAAATAAAATAATCGAAGGAGACGTTGACATGTTTTTGCAAAACTTTTGGCTGCAAGAGAATTTGCTTTGACTATGATTTCGCAAGATCAAGTGGAGATGCGAAAACCACAAGACACGAATGACGTCAAACAGGTTTATGAGGTCGCGCTGCTGAACAGTGCATCGATCGATTTCCCTGGCTTGCCCCAAAGCTTGATATCCTGGAAGCCGCCCTACATTTAAAAGCGCACGAAAAACGCCTTCTGCAGCTCAAAGCCATGAATTTAAGGGGATTCAAATTCTTCTGGTTAAAACTTGACATCGTCTCTATATGCCCTGCGTGGATCACGATTTCAGAGTGACCTTCACCGAAAACGGGACCGGCCAAGACACAAATTATACTCATAGTGTGCTGGACGAAATATTTTGTCCAGTGCACAGTGGACAGAACTGGTTAAAACCAATTTCGTCCAAGGCCCTTCGTGGACAAAATTAAAAGTGATCAAAATTATCGTGCTATTTAGTCCACCAACTGCCACTAAGCTGAAGTGTGAGTTTCAATACATTATCCTAAATTTGGAGTTTCCATACACATTGCTGGAATTGGCAATCATTCCAGCAATTCAGCAAACTTCTTTTGTCAAAATACTGGGAATTCCTAGTATTTTGATGTTATTTGTCAAGAAACCGGGATACATTTTTCCATATCCCAGCGGCCTATGTTAAAATCCTATCCCAGTATTTATACGTTCTGACAAGGCAAGGTATTCGCTCGTACTGAGAGAACTAAGCTAGTGACAACTGACGGAAACGAAATCCCGCAGTGTTTTTTCCCACAGTTATATGTTGTCAGCTATGAGTTGGGCGGACTAGGTTGGATTGTTGGTGATCCAGTTTTTCAAAATATTTTCGCTTTACTTAAATTGTGGTATTTTGTTTACATACAAGTATGGGTTTGACCAGATGTACATAAAACTTACTAGTAAGCACAGTTATATGATCTCTCTGAATCAAAAAAACCTTTAGTGGAACTTATTAAGGGTCTAAAGGACTATCGATTCTGAAAATATCATGAGCGAAAAGAATCGATTACGCCCAGGGGACCGCGCCAAAGTTTGAAAATCTGCAAAAGTCCCCGTATGTTTAACATGTGAAATTTATCAAAATTTTGAACTTTTCTAGGTGGATGAATTTCGAACGTACAGTTTTCAAATTTTGTGAACATAATCTAGGGTATTTTGTAAACGTTTTCAGAAAATTTCAGAAATTTTAGTTCATTCGGTCAGAAGATACAAGTTGGAAAACCAATGTGTCTCCAATGGACTTATGCAGATTTTTAAACTTTGGCGCGGACCGCTGGGCGTAATAGATTCTTTTCGCTCATGATAATTTCAGAATCGATAGTCCTTTAGACCTCTAATAAGTTCCACTAAAGGTTTTTTTGATTCAGAGAGATCATATAACTGTGCTTACTAGTTAATCTAAACAATTATAAAAGGAGCAGAGCGTTGTTAATGCTCACAAGACACAGAATTCGCAGTCATGAAACACCCATTTTTTGGCTGTCTCAAACGTTTAGAATTAGTGGTTTTTTGGCTATTTTTGCACGTACTTTATTGAGAATCAATTAAGTGAGGCATATCTCAAGACGCAATTGATCCAACCAACTTGTGAGATTATTAAAACCCCCAACTTACTTGATGACCTTTCTGTTTTTATGCAGCAGAATGTTCGTGAGAATTAGTTCGTGAGTTATTGTTTTGATGGTTTCAAGCTTGAAATATCATGATAATTAATTATTGGTACAATTGTTGCTATTGCTGTAGCACATCTAATGTTTCAATCATCACAGTTGGCGCTTCTGCATAACACTTCAACATTTGCTCAGCCAGATTCTGCAGAACCCATAATGGCGTTAACTGAAATAAAGCTTTTGATCATTGTCCCCAACAAGTATACAAGCTTGGAGACATTACGGGACGCAACTTGAGGCATAAACTTGGACTCTTGCAGAAAACGGCTAACAGGTCAACCGGCAATAACATTCTAGCGTCAAACAGTTTCAAAACCATTTCGACTTCTCGAACAACATACCAAGTTCAAAGCAATCGCAGCGGATACAAAATACTATCAGCTTTTAGTACAAAGCCCGTATCATGATAGCACTTGAAGAGTGTCTATATAGCTCTGGCTCCGCGCCGTGACCGAACGCAAGAGCAAGGGAAAAGCGGGTAATGTATACAGCATGGAAACCTCTTATTCCGGGAAGGGAGGGATTCCACTTCTCCGCATAGATAACATACACGGCACTTTTTAGCTTATACG
>JAQGBJ010002447.1:0-16456 GCA_034698345.1 Sphaeridia pumilis
TTGGTCGGTTATTGTGAAACTGGGACCATCTCGCTGCGTGGGGGTTTCGGATACATGTCTTTATAGTGTTGGGCACTATTAGAGAAAACTTCAGTTGGTCTCAAAGCATCGTCAGGTGAAATACCATCAGAAACGCAGCGGACGGTGAGAAAGCGTGTGCTGGAGTGAGGAACTGGGACGATTTCGCTTTTGCTCCGACTAATTCATTGTTGTAATGGCGTTGTTGTGAGGCTCAAAGGAAGCTTCGACTTCAGAAACGCGGGACAAGTAAGTTTTTTTTTATACCTCAATCATCAGATTTCAATGCAGTCACTGTAAGTTCATTTATGGTATGAGAAGAAACTCAGATTCGTATATTATTCCTACTTCAGTATAACTAGGGAATCATTCGAGAAGAGTAAATAAATTGCACGTGTTTCTTCACTTAATCCTACCTTTTTGAAAAACATGAAAAGTTCAGGTTCCTCTAACTTATTTAGATTAAACTTTTAATTAATTGATTAATTGGACAAAAAAAATAGCCTGTTATATAATAACAAGTTTAATTAAACCGTTATCAAAGTATACGATTTCAAGAAAGGCGCTTCATCAGAAGTCTACAGTGTTCAAAAAGTCACACGATCAAAATAAATGTTTCAACTTTAGATATTTTTATGCTTGAACCGAGGTTTCTAGGCTCCAACTGACCCGTTAAGACCTTCAACTGTATAACTTGTAAACGCCCCGCCAATCCTGCTAGTAATTTAATGACAAAAATAAAAAAATTGGTCCTATCTAATATACACGTATGGCAGAGCGGCAAACGATCCTCGTGCTAAGCAGCAGCAGTTTCAAATATACTTGTACATATAACCACCATCCATTAACTTTGTTGAACCGAAACCTCCTTTCACTTCCACATGCCTTCAGATGGACAATTCACACAACTGTATCCATAGCCTTTCCCTCGGTCCGCTAGCGAAACGTATTGAATTCAAACCAAAGAAACTTTTAAGATCACAAGTAGTCCATATCATTGGAAATAAAAGATATTGAGAATAAGAAAGACTGACTGAAAGAAGAAACTTTTGAGAAAGTCAATGAAGTAAATCCACCTTTGTTCCTTTTGCTGTTGACATTGAGTGGAGGGGGAGGAGAAAAAAGATTTTGAAAATTACTGAAAAGAAAGAGCTTAAGTCAGTATTTCAGTATACGGTTGGAAACCGCTGAGCGGTTTTTGTCCGCTCCTTGTTCAATAAACAAGGATCGTGTGGTCGGCAAACTTTTGCAATATTAATATATTTTATACAGACAGGCAGAATGTTTTCAACAGGAACCTCACCAACCCCTACTTACTTCTTATTCCTTATAGCTTTTCAAGCCCTTAAAGAAGCAATATAGAAACTTGTACTTTGCTTGAACTCTGCGGTGGAGGTCCAAAGGTTCAAACCAAGGGTTCAAAAAGCCTATCTTCTGAGAAATATCGACTGGTTGAGAAACCGGAAGTCAGTTATTAAACATCAGAAAAGCTGATCATAGCCTTCAGCTTTTATAAATTCACAACAACAACAACATATTCCACTGAAATCCAGGAAACCGGAGACCGATAATTTCAACTCTTTCCTCATTTCCTCTTCATCTATTGCGGTTCTTGTAGATTTGTATACTTTAAGAAAGGGGTGAAGATAAAAAATGTTGCTCTTTTAAAGTTGAAATATATAGCGGTTGAGGGTTGTCGGGGGGATTCGAAGCAGGCGTGTAATTATTAGTCCAAAAGTCTGATGACAAAGTGCGGTTGGTACAAAAATAAACCCTTGTTGTCTTTTCCTCTCTTTACAGATTATGAATGGGACGGGGCGAAATCAGTCAAAGGGTTGTTTGCTATACAGGAAGCAAGAAGGCAATTCAACCAGAAAGTGAAACAACTCGAGGGTGACAAGGGAGAAAATATTATGGCATCCTCGTGGAATCGTGTAATCTCGTGTCATCTGTTGCTTCTCTTGCTGTCTGCAGCGGCTCCTACTTCAGGTTAGTAAACTGCCTTGTTTCTATTTCCTCCTAAAATATATCTCACCCCACAGTTAGTTAAGAATCTTCCCTTGTTGTCGCTTTTTCAAGAAACAGTTTCAGTTTGGAGGACATCATCTTATTGCCTCGCTTCAGCAGAAGGAACAAAAAATCCTACTTTGGTATTCAGACCCCACAACGCTTTTACATTCCACGTCCACAGCCGACATTAGCTACAAAAAGAGTGTAATTTCTAAAAGAAATGCAGTCATCCCAAATCCTACTTTTTGGCTAGCCGGACAATAATAATGCATAGAAATGCATAAGCAAACACATGAAACATATGAAATAAAAGCGCTCCCGCCGCCGCTGCCGCTGCCACGAGCGTTTGGTGCGACAAGTTGGAAACGTTTTCTGAATTCTGATTCAGCCAGATTCCCTATATTCCCGAGCCTCTTGGACAAAAAAACAGAGAAAGTTGGGCTGTAAAGAAAGAAAAATGGAACATCAAATAAGAGGGGGATGAAAACTTGAAGCTGCTGCTGTTGGCTGCCGGCTTGGTTAAAAATGAGCCATTTTATTGTCTACTTGAAATGAAAAGCTATTCAAAAAATAATTGAGATTAAATGAGCTCCACCACTGACTGAATGAAACAAAGCTGCAAAAAGGAAAAAAATTGTAAACGAGCTTAAGAAAGCTGCAAGAAACCTGAAAGTCCAAAGAGGATTATATATTATTTCGTCAGTGTTTGCTGGAATAAACGAGAGAGACAGTGAAGAAAGTGGCGTTTATAAATTGGAGATAAATTATGTCAAGTGTTGGTGGGAACAACTGTTTGTATATCAGTACATACACAGTACATATATAGTTGTAACCACCCCCACCCTTTTTGGCACATCTAAACAAGCTTCTAAGAGTTCCAAATAACCAACTCCTCACTGCATTTATCTAGGTAAAGGGTACTGAAGAGGAAAAGTCGCCACTTCCAACGTTCCGACACCCAACGTTACTACAATACTACTACAACAAATAATTTTCAACAAAGTGGAAAAGTTTAGGTATTCATCATGCGAAGAAGATTCTATATAATATAATGAAAAGCATGTTTATTTTGATAAGAGACGCAATTTCCTGGTTGATTTAAACAATTGTTTGTCAGCCCCAATATCCATTTCCGGCCTCCAGATGCGCCGGATGATTCTTTCCCTACAAAATTTCACAACCAAGTCGTCTTCAACAGTAGTGAAAGGACCAAAGAAAAACTTCTGCTTTCCACTTTTCCCCACTACTGTAACTGTATCGTCCCTC
Organism: Sphaeridia pumilis; assembly: GCA_034698345.1. Lineage (NCBI taxonomy): Eukaryota > Metazoa > Arthropoda > Collembola > Symphypleona > Sminthurididae > Sphaeridia > Sphaeridia pumilis. The sequence goes on from JAQGBJ010002447.1 coordinate 3,295, forward strand.
TGAAAAACCTGAACTTCAAGCTTGATATATATAACTAACTGCAATTGATGCTTTCATACATCCCTCATTGCTAGGCCTTTCTTAAGGGGTGTAAAAAGTTGGTGAAAGTTGAGACAAGTCTTAATAACGTCTTCAACCCAACTTTCCTCCAAGCAAAGATGCAAAATCATACCGCTGTAATGAATAACTGCCATTTGTCACAAGGTAAAGTAAAAGTTTGAAGCGGAACACGTCCTCAAGTCCGGAGCAGAAGGCGGGAGAGAGAAATTTTAAATTCAAAGCTTATGGAGGACGAGAAGGGTGTTTGAAGTAAATCTCATGAATTTGTAAACACGCCATGATGATAATAATGTGAAGGATGAGGATGAGAGCATGTGGAGATTTATTTGTGTGGTGCTGCTCGCGCCATAATAAATGTTGTACTTGTTCCAAACAAGCGAGAGCTTAAAAGCTCGCCGCCATCCTGCCTATGCCTATATTAAATCCTCTTAGGCGGCACAAGAAACATGACATATTAATTGCTCACAATAATCTTGATAACAGCCACAGGAGGAGCCCCTCATTATCATCATCATCAGTCAACAAACAAGCCTGTCATCCAAAGTCATTACATACCGCAAGCACACAAATTATTCACACACGACCGACAAAAAGTCGTCTCTCTCGTCAGTCAGTCAGTCGCAGCCACTTCCGGCTCAAGTGAATTCAAAAGTCCTGCAAAACTCTACATAGGCGATGAAGCGCAGAGTCTGAAAATAGCAAGGGGGAAAGTTGTATATAAATATAAGCTGAAGCTCTTTGCAACCCCCCCCCACCAACATGTTTGATTAAGCTTGTTAAGTGGCCCACCAAGTGTCCTTGAATGAGGACCATTTCCAACTTTTCAACAGCTCTCGAGGCCTCGAGTGAAGTGCGTAAACGCTTCAGAATCAACTAAAGGTTACTATAACGGTGGCCACATTTGGGAAAGGTAGAGAAGCGTATCAGATTTCTATAACAAGAATAACATACAATAGAGACGAGTAAACATTGATTATTGACACAATTGAACATGACATGTGGCTGAAGGGAGGAAAGTGGGGAGAAAGTATCCAAAATCCCAAAGATTCTTCCAGAAATCACAGATAAGCTTCTTTGCTTCTTACTTCTTTTTCTTCTTCTTAGTTCCATGCAGAAATCAAAGTTCGCTCATGCAACCGCACGCAACCTGTTACCTGCACTAAGAGCAACTGCATTTCCAGGACGGGGGAATGCGAGAATGACTTTCACACTTGATTATACTCCTCACAATAAGCGAATGAGTGAATGAACAATTAGGCGGAAGGAATCAAGAATAATGAATGAAGGAGGAGACCAATTAATAATTGCCTTTTGAAATAGTCGACGGGAATGAATTGTTGTTGAAACGTGTGGAATAGTGCCATGCATGCACGCACATTCCCCAAGAAGAAGCAAAAGCAACAAAAGACGCGGATAAATATAGATACGCGAGGAGATGGGCCAAATTTCAAAACGCCACTCTCGCATTCCCTTTGCTATACCATTCAAGAATTTAAGCGCGGCTCGCGGAAACACCCTGGGCTGGAAATGAATTTGACGGCAGCAGCGCAGCGTGCGCTATTATAAAGCTGGCAGATGGGAGAAAGGAGAGATGAAGAGCCGTTTAAAGTATTAGAATTAATGCCCTCATCCGAGTTAAGATTACGAAAGGAGGGGCGAGTAGTAAGTAGTAGAATCTACAGGAGCTCTCGTCCTTGGAATCATCATTGTGAAATTGCATAGAAAAGTGTTTTGGACTCGACTGATATGATTGTGTGTCTGTCTGTGGAGGTTCCTTCTTTCTGGAGCTGGAAGCATATATAAAAGTGAAACATTTTTCCCACACGCTTAACCATCATGAGAGGAAAGCTCCAGCAGGATTTCATGGTATAAGTCAAACAAAGAGCGCGGGGATTACACACAGTTTCGAAACGAATATCCGGTGTAAAGAGAAGTTGTTGCTCCTATCCTCCAGGCTTGGTGGAAAAGAACTGACGACTCCATATTCTTCCTGTAAAAAGATATAAGGGAAAGTAAAAGAGATGGAAAGTTGGTCCTTAGCAAGAGAACAATAGTAGAAGAAAAAGAAAAAGTAAAAAAGAATCACACAAATAACATGTAGAACACTGGAATAAAGTAGTAAATAAGTCGTAAATCGCATTTTAAGCAACAAGACTTTTGCTATATAAAAATATATAAATGTGTGTGGTTATGATTCCTAATTTAACCGTGTCACATGTCGCAGAAAAATAATGGGAAATTTCCGACTTTCTCTCCCTTCTCCTTAACTATATAAAAAATAAAGAAGCGGCGAAAAAATATGCTTCCAAAATATGTCACACGGAAAAACGTAAATGTGTTTTGCATCTGCGGATGATGAACAAAGCTAATTCAACTGTATGATTTGTACAGGGATTTCCTATTCCTCCTTCTTCCAAATATTACCAAAGCCTTAGCCGTAGCAAAGGTTCCGATATAACTGGTCAAATTTTGTTCCTTCCACTTGGTAATAATATTGCAAAGTTTGTGGTCTTGACATAAAATGAGGTCGCTATAAAAATATACGCCCACACGTACAATTCAATAATATTCAACATGTTTCAAAATATATATATACTTTTCTATATTTTGCAGGCACAAACCATGATCCTGAGTTTGATTACCCTCTGCCCAATTTAACTTCAAAACAAGGAACGGATGTCTCGTTTACGTGCGTGGTCAAGCATCTCGGAAATCACAAGGTCAGTACAAGTTCGACAACAACAAAGCCAATACTATTAGGCGGGCAGGCAAATACTCCATGTAATAATAACAATATAATAATATCAAATAAGCAAGTGTTCCTTCAATACAGCCTGCGGATGAGGGGTCAGTCGGAGAGAAAGTAGAGTCGAAGAAAATGAATCATGGAGCATATATAGCCAGTCAGTCACAGTCTTGGTGGAAATTCAGAAACACGTACAGTTCTTGTTGTTGTTGGATTCTATTGGATTCATTCTCAAACTTGCCCTTTCTTCCCCCATCAAAACTAATAATGGAGAAAGTAACCGGGCACAAAGATTTCTTAAGGATTGGGAATACGCTGCAAGGACGCTGCTGAAAGCGGGAGGCAAACGACGGATAAAAATAGTAGTAGTAATAGTAGGGCACGTACACAGTACATACGTCAAGAATACGTATCGTCATCATCATCATCATCTTGAACGCTCTTACTTACTCCTTCCTCTACAAGAGCTTTTCAAAAACACAATAATAAGGCTATATAAAACCCCGCCAAAAATGTCCAAGCCAAGTATAAATGCCTCGGACACTCGTAGAGAAAAAAAAGCAATGGCAAAAAAAACATTCCTGCTCTGTATATATATATATATATTCGTGTACATGAGGAAACTTTAAATGGGGCTGAAGAATTGGCAAAAATTGACATCAACACCTGACCTGGAGCTCTTGTACGAAATAAACTCTATAAGAGAAACTACTAGAAGACAGTTTAGAAAAGGGTTAATTTTAATTACAGCAATAAATAATACGTATTATTGACGGACGACGATATAAACTCAAAGTGTGGTGGTGGTTGACCAATAAAAGTTGGTAGGTAGTAGCAGTAGTAGGGTGACATGTTTTTATGGGCGCTACGTTCTATAACTTTGTCCTTCCGCCGCCGCCATGTCATTCCCAGAGGAGAGATGCAAAGATTTATCGTGTAATGAGAAGGGAAAGTATATGGTTCCCCCCGATACTTTGAGACAATCAATCCTTTTACCCACCTGAACACTACTACTGGATTCGATTCAAAGCAATAAGGCTCCTTACCAACTTTCCCCAGTCCAAAACTACCCCAACCACCACCGAAATAGCCGCGGCCGCTTTGAGGTTTCCTTTTGAGCTTCCTCCTACATTTACATTTGCAAAAGCTGGGCCGGCAGCAGCTAAAGAGATTGGTGGGAGAAAAAGAAGAAGAAGAATATATATATTCACATGATCTAATTAAAGGCTAAAAGCTACGTGACTTATGCCACTAAATTTCCGCCGCGAGACCGCAAACAAGATAGCCGCCCGCCATACGTAGTAGCAAGTAAGCAAGAGAAGAGAAAAAATAAATGGAACTACCAGTAATCCAGTACAATAATGTCACATGATTCTGAAATTTACACGCCACTTATCCGATCAATTGTTTTTCTCAAGGGGATTTCCTTGCCAACCTTTTTCCAAACAAGCCAAATCCAACTATAATACTTTTCATTTCTCAGCAAGAAAAACACTAATAGTCAATTACAGCCACCTCAGAGTCATCCACTAACTAACCCTCGAAGAATTATCATTATCACAGGTAGCCTGGATCAAAGCAGACGAAAAGGTCATTCTCGCATTCCATACGCATATGGTGACCCAGAACCCGAAATTCTCCGTGGCCCACAACGGCCACAACGTATGGACGCTCTACATCAAAGGGATCCAACAAAATGACACTGGAAGTTACATGTGTCAAGTGAACACCAATCCGGCTCGAAGTCAGGTACGCATTATATAATAATAGCAAAATCAACATGTTGTTGGTATAATTTTCAATTCATACAACAAACAAACAGTATTTGTGGTGGAGGTGGTTGTGGTTTCAGGTATACAGTTTCCAACTTTTAATTATTTGATGATCAAGAAGGCGATTAAACAATTTACAGGTCGGAACTTTGGAAGTTGTGGTTCCTGCGGATATAATTGACGGCGAAACTTCGAACGACGTAGTTGTGAAAGAGAACGACAGCCCCGAGTTGGTATGCAAGGCTTCAGGACATCCCACGCCCAAGGTCCGTTGGAGGAGACAAGACGGACAAGCCATTCCAATCCGCAAGGACCTCCTCCCCACCCCCGGAGCCCGAGGCAAGTACATGGTGTCACCTCTTGATTTATTCCCCTTTAACCGAACACTCTTTATCGAACCGCTTCCGGCTCGGACCACTTCGATGTATGTATAATTAGTCGAATATTCTCGCCCATGCCATCAACGATGCACACACACAGATTCCAACATTCCAAGAATGCAATGAGTATTTCTTAAATGCCAGGAGGGGGAGGGGGTTTGCAGTTTCCTGCAAAGGGTGCAGCATAGCAGTAAATCGCGGGAGCCTTCAGAGGCAGCCCAGATTTGCCTTGTTGTTATTGTTATAAGCAAGGACAAAAGATAATGGGTTGGGGTGCGGGATTCAAAATCGGGAAACAAGCTCCCGACTATTGCCAGCCCATTAACTAACAAGTTAAGACGGCGGAGGCGAGAAGAAACACAGCCTTGTCTTGATTACATTTCACGGCCTCTTTCCCCCAAAAAGCAAGCCACTTTCCAAAGGAACACGGCATTCCCATTTGTACAAGTCCCACAAGTAAGAAGCGTTGTCGTCCAACTAACTACTAATACGGAAGTATAACGTTGAGTGAGGCTCTACCAATTTTCTCCCAGCCTAACCTTTGGCCAGGGATGAAATGGGGTTCGTTCAAGTTGTTGTTGAGGATTATATAAGGCGCTTTCCTCCTTCCGCCCAAACAAATATCCCTGTAGACTCCTTACTTGACAGTACAGCCGCGGGCCTTTTGGAGAAAAACATGCAGAATCTCAACTCAATGTTATGTTACACAAATATCCGACTTGGGTTTTGTTTACCCCCACCAGCTCCACTTTACTTGCTTTGCTTACTTCCTCTGGAACGGATATTAATGGATGAAAAATCAATAGAAACTGCTCCCAACCCGCTCTCCTTCTAAACGCTTCTTCAAGTCTCTGCATATCTACAAATTAAAAAATCCCAGTAGAGAGAAGAACAGCTCAGCAAAAATAATGCTCACCTTCCGGCACCCTCTCTATAGAAATAGCCTTGCATTTACGCGCTCATAAAATGGAAACCCATCCAAAAGCAAAACAGAACAACAACAACAACAACCAAATAAATTCCTACGTACATTTTTTCACGTTCAAACACTTGGATTTCATTTCCGTTCCAACCTACGTGCAAGGAAACCAAAGGATTTAAAAGCAGCCATCATGAGCCCCGCACCCCCTTATCAGAGCTTTTGCAGGGGGAGAAATTGCAACCTCCACAGTCAGTAATTCCCTAATGTTCCTCCAGCATTCCGCCAGCAAGTATATATTGCATATATATATAGTAAACGTTAATTATCCTCATCCAAAGGGGCACTAAGAGACTTTCATTTATTACACTTCTTTTTTTATTTCATTTTTGTTTCCTCCTCCCTTTCCCCCACAACAACAACTTGAGTTAGGAATTTAGTTAGCGCCTTCAAACCCCAACTTTGTAACCTCTGAACAAATTACTTATGCACTACTCTTGTAAAAGATTGAAAAAGCGCTCATGCAAAAGAGCATTTTAGTGCTCGGTAAAATATTAAATTACACCGAGGAAAAACTCTTGCACATTACAAAATCCCACCTTCACCTTCTTACACACTCCTTGCATAAAATGGATTCTAGAGAACCCGGTAAAGGAATAGAAGCACCAAGCCAACCCGTGATTGGAACGTGAAAAATAGGGGAAATTCCAACGAGAAAAGAAGCTTTCCGTAATGGAAATGTGCCGTCATTCAATAACAATTGAGCTGAAAAAACCAAAAAAAGAAGAAAGTAAGTGACGTAAAGAGGACATGATTGTGTCAGAGGGAAAAACCCCCCGGAGAATTTTTTTCCCTACACAACCAGTTTATGTTATGGTCTTATAATATAATGGTTGTTGTGACGAGAGTGGAGGTGAGAGTTGAGAGGAGTAGGTGTTGAGGGGGTGGGCAAAAATATCCTTTGTCCTCAACTTAAAAGGTGTGTATTGTATTGTACAGGGGGCAAAGTTGTGGAGCACTACAAGTCTACTAGTTGCACTATAAGAAATAAAGAATGAGGGGGTAAGAAAGTAGCGAAAGAAAAAGATACGCTTTTACACAAGCTATTAGGCATCAAAAGAGCCGTGGAGAATACGCATTACTTACTCCATGCCTATCAAAAGGAATGCCAAGTGTTTTTGATTCAACTTTATAGAGGAGTAGTAGTAGTAGTGGTGTTTACAAACATTCCTTCAATTCCAATAGATTCCCTTGGGCTGTCGCCAACTTTTCCACACCACCGTATATACAATAGGAGCCTTATAAATCTCAACACCCCCCTTCCTTGGTGTTTACCCCCTCCTGTAAATTCGTGTAACCCGAGAAGAATAAAATTGCAAGCCACGCAGTTACTTCAGTTTTATACCTGACAGACAGTTTCAGGTGACATGTCAGTCAGTCAGGTCAGAGGAGGAGGTGAGAAGCACGTTCGGAAGCGTCAGCAGGAGCAACTGGTCTCATATATGGTTAGATGTTCCGTCCATAATAAGGCGCGTGTGGGCGTGGTGGGCGGTGGGTCAAATTGCTCCTTCCAGCAAGCAGAAAGGCGTGTCTGACAGAACAAGAGAAAGTTAACAAGCGCCTTCTTGGTTAGGTTAGGCAGCTAATAGATTTTTAAGAGATAAGATTTCAGGTGAAACTTGAAGCTGTGGAAAAATGAAGGAAATTGAATTATTACGTCCAGAATGAGAGGGTTTGGAATAGATAGATTCAATTGCCCGAGACGAGGTGTGAAAAAGCACGAACGAAGGAGAAAGATATGATTGGCCTTGTTTGTAGTCGAGGGAAAAAAAGATTGTGTTACTACAAGTTGCGAGTAATTGGGATTAGAGGAAGAAGAAGAAGAAAAAAAGACATGACGGATAAGGGATGTTATGAAGAAACCAAAGGATTTCACCAGCTAAAAAGTGTATTTGGAGGAAGCTGCTGCTGCAATGGTAGAAATGGCATTTTGGTGTTGGTGGTGGTGGTGTCGGTGGATGAATATCAATGGCGAAATTGCTTTGTTTGGGGGTGAAGAAAGACGTGGCATGTAGCTACACATTACAAGGCTGTTGAAAGATGGAGGGAAGAAGAAGAAGAAGAATCCCTCGTGAGAAATGCAGAGGAGAAAATTAATCTCGACTTCCATTTATCCTTGTCAGAGAGTGAATCTTGTGTGTGTGTTTGTATATACAAGAATGAGGGACGCCGGATATAGAGAAAAACACGCGTTCCTTTACAAGAAAACGTTTGAGAAGGAGACACACACAAGTAAAGTTGAGATTGAATAGCGGCATACTGACTGCTGAGCTGAATAAAGAGAGAATCCAGGGGATAAATACTTTTCTTCCATCATTCTCTCAAAGTGTGGCTGAAAAGTGAATGAGACGCGACTGTCTTCTGAGATATTCAGTCAGCTGGCTCCTAGGGTGACAAGTTTCAAAAGTTTTGCTGAAGCGTAAACTATTATTATTGGATTGATTACATGGCAATTAATGGTCTCGAGCTGATAGCAAATTATGTCGAGATTCGTGGTCCAAAAGCAGTAGAATATGAAAAATGAAAAAGGGGTCCGCCTTCAAGTTTATTTAATTTATAAATATACACCTTTTGTATTTTGAAACATTCTCTCCTTCTTTATCCATAGTCGACGCTTGGGAAGGCGAAAGACTTCCATTGCGGGCCCTCCAAAAGAGTGACACTGGCGCTTTCTACTGCATCGCCAATAACACAGTTCCGCCACTCGTCAGCAAACGGGTCATGGTCTATGTGCAATGTAAGTGAAAAAATTACTCTTCTTCTTTGTCTATTTTTGCTGTCCCCACTACTTTTTTTTCTTCCCTTAACTTTTACTTCAAGTCGGCTGCAAGTCGGCAAATACGCTTTGTAATTGTAACACATGTAATAAGTGCCCAAGCATGTTCCTCATTGCCGAATCTCATAAAAATAAAGTTACCCCAGAATCCGGCTCCTCTTTTTCCAACCCAACTTTCTATATATATAATGGCTGGAGCTGGAGTGATCAAAGTGCGTTTGAGAGAAGAAACATGATCCTGTTTGATGCAACAAAAAAAATTATTAGGCTGTTCATGGTGGGAAAGCCTCTCAACAAGGAAAGAAGTGAAAGTTGTATATGATTTTGCTTCAGTCCAGCAGCGAAGGTCCAACAACTGAACTGTACTTGCGGTGGTCCCTCGTCAGTAATTTTGATGTAGTCCTCTGGAATGATTTTTATATACAAGAGCTCCTACAGTTTTTGTGGGAAAAAAGAACAACTCCTTGACTCTGTCACAAGTCGAGAAGCCACCAAAAATACCCGAACTTGACTTGCCATGAAATAGATATTTGGCTTTGGCAGAGAGTGCAATAAGTAGCGGGAGAGAAATTTGATATCTTGTTTTTGTGGCTCTGTAAATGCCTAAAAGTGGCAGAGATTGCTCCACCGAAGCCTCTTTGAGGTCTCAGCGTTTTAGGGAAAGCTCCACCAAAGTGGCGGGTGAAAGTTGGTGGTGAAGGCTGCAAAAGAAGGGGGAAAGAAACGCCAAATAAAAGGGATGAAGAAAGAAACCCGGGGCTGAATGCGACACACACTCTCAACTTTCGCTTGACTTGCTAAAAAGAAGCTGTGGGAAGTGTGTGTGGATTCAATTAAAATGTATATGGGCGGCGGCGTGCTGTTGTTGTGTTGTAGTTGTTGTGATTGATTCAGATTGCCGAAACCATGTAGAAGCTCCCCCTCCCTCAGCTTCCATGACCATTAATCACAAAGTAGTGTATTTCTGAATGTTTTGTCAGTTCCGCCAGCAGTGTCGATTCAAAATCAACTGGTTGCGACTCCCATCGGATCCAACGTCACACTGGAATGCACAATCGAAGGACTTCCCAAACCCTTCGTCTCCTGGTTCAAGCGTGGAGGTGAGTCGTCGTTTTTCTTCTTCCTTCTTCTCTATAGATATATTCCCCTTTTAAATCTCTCTTTTTTAATGGACACGTCAATCTGATTCATATTTCCAAGGTTAAAAGTTTACCAGGGAATTTGTATGCGCCACACACAAGAGCCATACATAGCCCCCAAAATATAGCTAATAGAGAATAGGTATACTTCGATTCCACTTTTCAAAATGACGCCTCCTGGATCACCACACGAAGTTGAAAATTCGGTAACATAGATTGAAGCACAACTTTTCCCAGTCCTCCTGTCCTCCATTGACTTTGCCCCCATTCAACTAATATTATAAACCATTCTGAAAAGCCACCGACTCTTTTGCGGCTCACAAACCCATAAGTTTTTAAGTTTATATAAAAGTTTCCTCAAAGAGGTTACTTGAATTTATACTCAGAGTGAGTGAGTGAATATAATGTAGCCAGTCAATCCTCACCACCACTTTTCTATATATTTATATGCATCATGCTCCAAGACGGAATTACAAACAAGTATTCAGAAAAGTTGCCGAAACAGGCCATTGAATAGCCATTCGGGAATCGAATGTCGTCTTCGTCTTTGGGGTGCTGAAGAGTGTTGACGAGTTAATGGAACCAACTTTTATTCTATACATCCTTAAGAACGCCGTACAAAGAATCCAAAGAGGCAAAATAACTATCGACACTTCTTCCCTTCTGTATACTTCTTTGACGTTTAACGTAATCATAAAAGCTTCCAATAGTAATTCAGCCAGCAAAAATTCTAAAATCTATCCGAGCGTTTGTCCTAAAAATTGGAATATAGACAAAGAAAGCACACATTTTGCAAACTACATACACCGTGTCAAGTAAGTGCATGTACTGTTTCTTTTATGGAGACAGGTGAAGAAGCACGTGTAAATATATATATTATATTCGAGATGAGGAATACGAAAATGAGCCTACTTTAAGCTCACGGAGCTTGAGATATGAAGGTGGTAACGTGTTTAGAAGGCGAGAGAAATGTTATTATGTAGCCAAGTAATTGTTTTATCATATCCACAGCAAAAGGTGTGAAGGAGGAAAACCAAGTGCAGCCAAGCAAGCAGATTAAATAATGGCGCCAAGATGCGAACCATAGAGTAAAAGTGAAAGATGTGTGTGTTGAAAGGGAGAAAGCGTTTGTTTACGTTTTAAGACGTTCCATTCAACAAAGATTTAAAAGGGCGTAACAAGTAAAGCTGCGGAGCTTTTATCCATTTTATCCTCTGTAAACAATCAAAGTGTGTGTGTGTGTGTGTATGGCTTGCCAGATTTGAAGGAGATGAACAACACAAGAGAAAGAGAGAAAGTAGAGCCTCCAAAACCAGGATGTTTATACTACGCGCCTTTACCTTTTGAACAAAGTTTCTTCTTCTTTGAAGAAAGGGCCGCCCGTTTACAGTCCAGATTTCGCTTTCTTCTCGGCGATTATCGAGTGGGACGCAGGTGTTTCATCCAATTTCTCTCAGAGCGACAATGCTAATTTCTCTACCAGCTCATTTCATGAATTCATTTCTTGTTCAAGAAGCTTCATGAATCTGTGTGGCGTGTGTATATATAAATTTATATGAATTTGATTGTCAAGAAGATGAAGTGGGTTGTGAGAATCAGCAACTTTCAAAAGTGACAAGACTGTATATACAGTGTATATAAACTTGTCCAAGTGGTTCATTCAGAGGATAAAAGGTGCTTAATGGTAGGTGGGATGAACTCTCAAGTGCCTGGAGTTACTGGAGTAGTGAATAAGAGAAAGTGAGAAAGGCTGTAAACTGGCCATTTCCGTTTCATTTGTCATGCCAACAAGGGCGAGAATGGCCTCTTTCATATTAGTCTCTTGTTATTGCAATGTCCCTTTTCTTCTCTGGTTGCCCTTGCCGTCGTTGATGGATTTAGCCTTATATTTCTGGACCAGCAAGACCTAAAGGTTGGATGGAGTAGTGACACAAGGTGCGGAGATGGAATGAGCAAAATTTCCACAAGGCAAAAGAAGTAAGAAGAAGAGAAACACTTGTAACAAGTCAGATCCCCGGACTGGAGTCAGAAGCAAATGGTAAAGTGGCAGTTGGTACTAATGTTGCCTCATTCTCGACAATCGGTTACCAGCAGGGAGAGAGAGCCCCATTTTTGCCACCATTAATTCCACATCAAACGTAGGTGGCGCACAGGTCGCAGGCACAGGAGGGAAGGGATATATACAACAAATTAGAGGACAGGATCATGTATAGCCTTGGAGCTATAATAGTAGACGACGTGAATGTAACTATCATCATCCTTTCGAGCTGTGTCCACTTGGAGGAAAAAAACGGGAGGGAATTTGTCAAAAAATTGTGGAAATCTCAAGCCAGATGGCCAAAAGGAGGCTGGAGAAAGTACTGTATAAGGTGTGTGTGTAATGATACAACTTTTGTCTTTGTACAGGGAACTTGATTCTGTCGAGAGAAGGAAAATATTCCATCGAAATCGAAGGGCTCAAGGAGTTTCTCATCAAGACGAGGCTAACAATATCCAACTTTAGCTATGACGATGTCGACGACTACAACTGTTCAGCAACAAATTCACTTGGAGCTGCCATGGCGAGCGTCAAACTCATAAGTAAGTTTTTGGGCGTTAAACCATGTACAGGAGTCGCGCGGGATTTTGTAACAGGTTTTTCCGATTCCTTACACCAACAACAACAGATTACACGATACCTGAAACGCCGGCTCCGCCACCACCACCCAAAAGTGATGGTCGGAATAAGAACAAGTACGCCGGCAGCTCTACCAAGTATGTCGAACATCAATACGACAGATCAGATGAACGTGGTGCAAATGGCAAGAGCTCCTGGGGTCAACAGAGTAAAAAGAAGGAAGACACGCTCTCTGTAATAACGAATCCTCCCAAAAGCGACAATCCTAATAATAACAACGACAAGGGCAAGAAGACGAATAGAAAGTACGAAAACGGGTATCGGGCGGAAACGGGCTCGCAGAACGTGCCGGGCTACGGGTATCCAATTACCACTGCAGGACCGCCAGCTCCCAAATGGTCAAAGAAAAATCAAGGTTTCACCCTCAGCCAGAGTCAATGGCTACTGTTAACTTGTGTGCTGGGTAATGTAATGCTAGTCAACCCTGGTCTTCCTCTCATGTTCAAGGCGAGACTGGGATAATCATCAAAAGTATGAATTTTATATTACATAGCTGTTGTGGAGAAAGTTGCTAAATCTTGCTATAAACGAAAAGCCGGTGCAATACTGTACATTTATAGTAACTAATCATCACAAGACATGTAAGAAGAATGCTCACTCTTTGTATCACATTAAGCAAGTTTAGTTAGCACA